>JAGXCT010034931.1:0-34861 GCA_022495035.1 Philopotamus ludificatus
TTCTACGCCATAATTAAAAATTGAAAATACCAGACTCTGCATTAACGTTTTTTTTTCTCTTTTTTGATATCCCCCTGTTTTTCCAAATTGTCATAGCTTTAACTAATTAAATTTACCATAAAAAATACATTTTAATTGAATGGCAATTCAAAAATAAGTCTCAAAATATCTCAAAAGTTTATTTAATTTCTTTAAAGCTTAAATGCCAGATCAGAATGAATTTTAAATATAACTAGATATATTTATCCAAAGACAGTCGATAAGAGAAAAAACCCTTAAATTTCTATTACAGTAAATCCTCTTATAACGCTCCATGCTAAACCGTGGTTTTTTATTACAAGTTCGATAGTTCCTCCTATAGCGCTCCCTCCTAGAACGTAAATTTGTAAAGACGTTTAATTTTGAATGGGTTCATTGCCTTCTATAACTTGGTCCCGATTTCTTCGTCATAGGAGGACTGACTATATTTTTTTTTAACTCTATAATATAAATTTATTTTCGATTGTTATTAAGAAGCAATAAATTATCTTTGAGATTAGTATATATTTATAACTTTATTGATAAAATTATCTTCACATTCTGTAAAATTACATAGATAATAGAATATTTTTTTTCATTATGAGTAAGAATTGTTAGGCACATTGTAATTTATATATATAGTGCGTGCTTCTAATTTTGCAAAATTTCGACAGAAAACATAAATATACTCATCGGGCGTCCCGACGCCAGCACAAGCACCGGACGCCGGGGCGTTAACAATATTCATCCGGAGTCATTAGAACATTTTCGGTGTACAGATGAAAATTGGGATGGGATGCAGGGGAGGGGTGGGGGGTTGAGGGTGAAATGGGTTTAAACCTAATATTTCATATAATTTCCATTACTAAATTAGCCCCGTCAAAATGGAAGTCGGAGCGTAGCTGTTAAGTTAATTTTCATATTCGCGAAAGCTCGGTAATTGTCTCAGACAAGTGTTTTTGATTGGATTTTCTAGTTGAAAAACATCTGCATACCCATTCGAACACACACAAATTTAATTTTTGAGAGGCGCTTTCGAATAGTTATAGCGACGATTTAATTAATATTTATTTTTTGTTTGTTTCAGGTATGCATCACCATTTAGCTGCATCTCTAGGAGTGCTGCTCATCATTGGAGGTTTGCAACGATTCCGCATCATTGTGTTCCTTATTTTTTTTATTTTTTGTTGTCCCAAATGAATGAAAGAAAATGTAAATAATGTATGTCCGCATTCTATTCTCGTTCTCTCCGCTGGAGAATTGATTCCATTCTAGATAATTTCCTGGAGCGTTGCCAGAACGAGTGGACCAGCCGCAAAAATTGGTCCGTAGTCCAACAATATTTCAGATTGGATCAGAAAATTGTTTTCCATGTAATTAGACTCGATAACCGTCGTTTTCGGTATCATCATCAATAACCGTCGGTATTCGTGACGCGAATTTATTTGCGTTGGCATATGCAGAGGACGTTCGAGTGGTATCATAACTTAGCACAATGGCATCTAATAGAAACATGTTTTTCCATGTCCACTGTGACCAAAAACTATTTATCTACGACGTATAATAAATCGACAGACAAAGAGTAATAAGAAAATCTGGATAGATAAACATCCACTAATCCAGATATACATACACACTCGATTTTCCGATGAATTTTCATTGGTTTTCATTTTATTATTAGAATAATATACGATGGAATCGCTTTAATTATTGATTTTAATTCGATCTGCGTTTATATTAGGTCATCCCGAAAAAAGTCCATTATTTTTTTTTTAACTTTAAACTTTATTAATAACCTACTCCAACCTCAACCCGCAATTTTTCTACCCTAATTTTTATAAAAAAAACCAGATAATTTTGACTGAAAATATGAATCCAAAGATTTTTGATATATCCCACCAAACACCTTCAAAATAACCTTCCGAAGTCTCAATCCTGACTGAGAGTTTAAATGGATTGTCTCCTACAAAACCTTTTTTATCTTTAAATTATCGCATAGGAAATATTTCTTATCTCCAGTGATAATTTTCTAGAAAAGAATCGTCGTTGAAGATACAAGTTTTTTGGATAATCCTTTATTTTAGAGAAGGATTTAATTTAATTAAAGATCGCAGCATATCTTCACCAAAATTTGTAGAACGTCCTGATTATGTGACATCCTGTATTTTTTGTCACGCGATTTAAAGCGTCTTAACCTAAATTAACATATATTCTGGCTAGTCCATATACGCTCTGTAACTGCAGCACCCCTAAGAAAACCGAAGAGAAGCCTCACGGTGTAAAGCAGGAGCTCTGTCTACTCGTCAGTGCTACCAGCGTTGTGTATTGGATGGATGAGGGGCGGCAGAGGGGTAGGGAGTTATTTTCGTTGAGCGCTGTGTTACGCTGCGACTTAGAGCAGTCCCGCGCCGTCCATACTGACTCCCTTTTGAAATATATTATTTTTAATTTTGATGTTCGGCAGCACCCCTTAATATTTTATTAGTACCCATAAGTAATGTCGTTTTTTCAATGAAATTTAAAACAGTATTTTTTATACTTTATTTAACTTTTCTTATACAAAATAATTCCTCATATTATCTATAACCTTCTGCCACCTTTCTTTCAAATCATTTATGCCCTTCTTGTAAAACTCTGCGGGTTTTGACTGAAAATAGTCTGAAAGGGCTGTATTCACCTCTTCTAAGCAATTGAAATTTTGATCTCTTAAAAAATGTTCCATAGAACAAAATAAGTAAAAATCAGATGGTGCGAGATCCAGCGAGTGTGGAGGATGCAACAGGGTGACCCATCCAAGATCCTGAATTTTTCACACGTCGCAACATGAGGTCGCGCGTGAATGCGTGTGGGACCCAAACACCTTCTTTTTTATTTCGTTCCCAACTTCTTTAGGATTCTCTGAGTACTGGACCAGCATGTACCGATCTTTTCCAATAATTTTTCAATGGTCAGTATCGGGTCGTCTTTGATTGCAGAATTCACGGCTGCTTCGTCCGCCTGGACGAGTCGTCCACTTCGAGGCTCGTTTTCCAAATACAAATCATCAGATTTAATTTTTTTGAAACATCGTTGGCATTTCCTGACATCCAATATGTCAACGTATATCTCGCAAATATCTTTCGTAGCCTCTGTCGCTTTCTTTTTCAAATGATATTCAAAAAGTATACAGCTCCGCTGATCCCATTGTCGTCAGAGGGATAAAGCAACCATTTTTTTTGTCTAAAGGCCACGAGCAGGTAGCCCTACAAGAGAAACTTATAACACGTCCTTACTGCCTAACAGACTGAAGGAGACTAAGCAAGAGCATCGAAAAAACGACATTACTTATGGGTACCCCTAATACTTACCATCAACCACTGCGTCTATTTATCGTTAGGACATACCTATAAATTTCCTTGATGGAGTTTGTGGTCTAAATCGCTTTCATATTAGAATATAAAGTCGAATATGTTTTTCGTTGGTTTCAGGTTTCGATATCTTTACCCTTAATAATAAAACAGGATTTTTGGCACAAAAATAAACCTGATTTACCAGGCAACAAGAAAAAAAACGAATAGAGATGGTTCCTTTATTCTGTCTTGGAACAAACTGATTTTAAGTGCCTGCAAAAATAATGGATTTCTTTTCGGATGACATAATAAATTGTAATTCGTTTTTCTTTTGGCCTCAGAAATTAAAGTTGACGCGAAATATTTGATACAATTTTCGGATGATGTATTCCATTACGCGGTTGCCATGCATTATTTACTTAAACTAATATAATGGACGTAATGAAATCTGGGTTAGAGGCGAAATTGCCACGCATTTAATTAGGATTAATTGCTTTGTAGTCTAGACTGCTCAGACGCCTTAGATATTTTGGCTCAAATAGGTAACGCTACACCATCGCCGAATCGTCCGTGGCTTATCAACGGTTTAACGATCCCGACAACGATATCGAGATCGGGGGGACGACTCCTGGGTTAATGAGCTCGCAGAGTGACACGTCACCTCAATATCGAATCCAGACTCTAATTGCACGCGAAAAACCATATTATGAGAGTGGAGTGGGCGAGAGAGTCCTCTGTCAGTTGGGGGGAGAGGGGTTGGCGAAAAAAGAAGGTCAATCTGGGGACTGTAATTTGGTTCACCGGGCACAGGGTGACCCAAATGAATTACAGCACACACGTTCCGCGTAATGAGTGGCCAAAAAAGCCTTTTCAAAGCACTTCACTTTAATTATTTAGCGCCCCCTGCAATTATGCCTTCTGGCTATTGTGCTTCCTTTGTACACAATTTCTGTGATATATTGTCATCGTATGTGTACGTTTCTTTTTTTATTATGTTTCGTCTCGTTTTCAGCGCGACGAGTTTCATATAAGATTTTTTTTTAAATTAATTTTTCAGTCATGAAAATCGTAATCTATCGAGCGATGCTGAAATTTGTATTATGCCTCCCCAATTTTAATAAGTTAATATCCATATGCCCCATGGCATGGACATTAAGCCTAGTGACCGTAAGACGAGACGAAATTTATTGCCCGTTCTTTCTCCCGGCCCTTACTTTGTCCCTCAGTTCCAAACTAATTTCGTTTGGAAGAGTTTTGAATGCTTGAGTCCCTGTGAGGAGAGCCTGCTATATATCAGCCTTAACTGTCAGACAAATTGGAGTTGTTATCTCGGATGAAATATTAATTAAAATAATGGACTTTTAATAACGGTCGCGCATTCGTGACCTCTTTTTTGGATTTGTCGCAAAGCTGAAGGGGGAGAAAAAATGCAAACGCTTATTTCGAAAGCCTGCGTAATGAATGGAAAACTTGGCATTCAATCTCCGTACCATTGTGCGTTATATAATCTCATAATATCGGATATATTTAGTATTATCGAGACATCGAAGGTGTTCAACGGGTTAAATTCATTATCTCGCCTCCCCTCCGGCACACACGCGGACGCTTTCCTCGATATTTACTCGGTTAAGTGCCCAATAATTGGCACTAACCGAAATATCGTTCTCTCTCATCGGTTACACAGTGTCACCTGCAATATTAACTCGGAGCACTCGATTGTCTCCTAGGGTAATGGTGCTGCGTCCCTCTCCCGCCTGCCCTACTCGGCATCCGCGCGAGCGAGCGAGACACATTCGCGTTTGTTTGCACAGGAGTGGAGCAGTAAATTGGTATGGTTTACATTAATAATTCACTGCTCAATCTCGTCCGCGGTAGTTTCAGCCTCGGAATGGACTGACCTCCGCTTTATATCAAAAGATTTATTTAATTATCTCGATGTAGCTTAACACGACACACACATACAGAAGCGATCCTCGACCCTAACATATTAGGGATACAAATATTTTTAAACATATAATACAAAACATAATCCTTTAGGCAATCTTTAAATTTTACATTCTGTAAGAACTTGAGAGTTTGGAGTTGAAATATTTTTTTATAGCGTTTGTTTATATTTATATATTTATATTACAAAACGCTATATTTTCGAGGTCAAATTAATATATTATATTTGGAAAAAATATTAACTAAAAACACTGTCCATTTGAACTCCCCTGACACATCTGTTGCGAATGAAAAAACTGGAAGAAATACGCTAGGTCAATACGCCTCGCGCTAATAGGCACGAGCTATCGTTATCCAACTAAACACGTGCAAGGAAAATATAAAAATGGGTCAAATGTTTGATTTTCTTCAAACAAAAAACAATTAAAAAAAAACCTAACCCCAAATTTTGTATGGGTGCCTAACTTTCTATAGCGTTGTCCCTATCTTAACGCTATAGAAGGGTTGACTGTATTATAAAACATAATCTCCTTCGCTATCCAATAATGTTTGCCATCTTTCAGGCAATTTTTAAATTTTCCGTTTTGTAAAAACTTGGATTTATATGATTTTCTGTCTTTAAATGTGTTGTCCTTAAAAGGAATGTTCCATCGACATAAAAAGATAAAAATCTGGAGGAGCAAGATCTGATGAATATGGAGGATGCTTCAGTACTTCAAGATTCAAACTCTCAATGTTTTCATGAGCTTTCCACAATAAACTTCTGCAGTTATTGTATGTCCTGGTTTCAATAATTCATAATGGATAGTTTTATTAAAATCCCAACAGACACACAAAAGTAACTTGTAAATGGTGAGATCGGGCTTCGGGGTTGGAACTGGTACTTCTTTTTCTCATTTCTTAAACTGTGAACCATGAAGCAGTAACTTTTAGTGTTATTTCGTTGATACTTAGACGAGGATCTAATTTTATCACGGCCTTCAGCAGATCATTGTCGAATTTTGAGGGTCGTCCTGATCTTGGGGCCTCTGCTAAGCTTCTACCATCCGATTTAAATCGCTGGAACCAAAACTGGCATATATTTGCTTCACCGTACCTTTGAATAATTGGTTTAGTTCTTTCCGGTATACCTGTTTCAACATAACTCGACGAAATGAGGAGTTATAGATACGTTGAACGCATCAAATTATAAACAGACACGTCTGCCTTGACGTTAAGCCAGAAAATCAATCATTTCTGGGCTCAAACGTGCAGGGAATTGATGTCAATATTCCCTGTAACTGTAACATGCATTATATAGCGATTACACGTCATCCCGTATGCTGACACCTGTCTGATTATTTGATTATTGTCTTAACATGCGAATTATATTAGATCTGGTTGCTAAACAGGATGCTCTGCATGAAATTGCGGCACGTACGGCCCAGGAACCTTCCCACTAATAATCACGTATGTTAACTTGTAATTTAATTTGCCAACAAGAAAAACTAGCACATCTGGCTTACGAAAATTGAGCCGGAATAAAATAAGCAAACTTTTGCGCCGCAAAGCGGCCTCCCCCCCACCGTAACCAAACTCTTTTCTAACCCTTGATCCAATTGCTTTTACCGGCCGCAGACAAAGTTTCCGTTTAAAAGGCGAGCACTAGTGAAATTGGGCTCTGCTATGCTAATGCGTCGGTAGTGGAATGTCTTGTAGGGACGATGTCGAGCCAAGTTGCACACAATAACGCGGGACCTTCGTCAACGTCACACTTCATAATCGTCAACTCGCACATTTACATGGGCGATCGTATTATTCACCTGGGATAGCTCGATTTTGTAGCATAAATTTTGAACGCTTCGATTGGCGTGATTACGCGTTACGATCCCGAAATTTCAATAAATCCGGGCTTTACGAAAAATATAAATATGTAAATGCCTTGCTGAAAATACGCTCTACATTATACGCCGATAATAATATGATGTTGATGTTGAAAATATCGCAGAACTTGAATTAGCGCCCCTGTACGTCTGTTGTCCTTAAAAGGGCGAACTATGGGCAATCACTTATATTGTTATATTCATTAATGTCGATTTTAGATAATGGTATTTATTTTGATTAATAATTATATTTTTATTTGGTTTCCTCTTGTCGCCCCTAATTATCTGGCGCCTGTGTGCACCGCACAATCTGGTCATATGGACGGGCGCCCCTGGGTTAAATGACATTATCATGGCAGATTGTTTGTTGCCTACAAGCCATGACACTGAATGTTCATTTAATCTTTATTATTCCTGAACAAAAATCTTTACCCAGATAATTCTTAAGGACTCTTTGGATCTCGTATTGCACCTACGATATAACTTGTTACAGCCTTCTGTATGCTATCTTTCTAATGGGATAGCAAAGTGGGATGGTTGAGTCAGGTACATCTCAGCTGTAACTTGGCTCTATTGTCTTTTAAATGGCAAAGACCCGTATCGAGTCATGATGCTTTTTAATCAAAGTCAAATAAAGTTATTTCACTATGTAAAATCTAGAGATTGAGCGAAGACTAAGAACTTCAAAGACTGGCATCGGTCTTCAGGGCACTATTTTTCAGTCAAGATTTTTCTTGATAAAGGACGCTAGCTTCATATTTAAAGGCGTCGCGCTATTTAAAAGTAGCAAAGATAGACTACACTAGAAGATAAATCCTTCGCCCTCTTCTAATCCCGAAAAATTTTATATCTGGATAATCAATTGCGTTCATCGATTTTCATTTATTTGGTCCAACATTAACTCTACGATAAATGATTCGGAGTTTACGTCTATCTATTTGACACTGACAAAATTGTATTACTTACAATATTGTTTTACTGACAATATTGTATTACAGACAATATTGTTTTACTGACAATATTGTTTACTGTCAAGATTGTATTACTGACCATATTGTTTTACTGACAATATTGTTTTACTGACAATATTGTTTTACTGACAATATTGTTTTACTGACAATATTGTATTACTGACAATATTGTATCACTGACAATATTGTGTTACTGACAATATTTTATTATCATTTTCCAGCCACGAGACACTCACTCGCTGGGCGTTTGGGTCTTATTACATTTTAAATGAATTATTTTTATTTAAATAACCTTCTAACCCGAAGTACGTCAATAATTTAACCTTCTTCTTGAGTCAGCATTCTCATGTCTAAGGATCGTGACCATTCTTGCTCCAAACCTCCTTGATTTTGACACTACGGGATCCTCTGCATCTCTGCATCTACTATGGTGGAGACCCTCATCTGGCGGTCTTCATCTGGTCGCTCTAACGGATTGGCCCTTTCTCCTCCTTCGGGCTATTGTTTCTACTTGATAGATTCCCAAAGTATCGAATAATCTTTTTGAGGCATGTGGTTGAAAGTCGATCATATTTGTCGTTCCCCATTTCTTTCAGGGCAGATATGTTTGTGCGTTTATCTTTATCTAGTAGTTCTTAACCCTTTGGTTGCCGAAATCCGATATATCGAATTTTTCTACATTAGCGAGAATTGCTCTAGAAGGGGATACTTTACTCTATGAATGATGGGTTCATAGTACTCAATTTTTCGGTGTTCAGTGGCTCTTGCTGCTTATGAAGAAGTTGAAATATTTTATTATTTACAAGTTCCGTCCATGCTATCTTCGACATTCTTTGATAGCACGACTTGCAGGTGCGTCCTTAAATTAAATTAGATAGTCCCGTCCCGTAAAGATCGGAGACAGATCTTCAAGAAGAGCCAACTACATTATACTCATGGTCTTTCCAGGATAGGTGATGAAGATCATTGTGCTAGTCTCTAATCTTAACACGCATTTATTTCTACTGTATTGTAGTCAGCTTAATTTTAAATATTTTTTTATGCAAAACTCAGTCTAAAGCTTTTCAAAATCAATAAAGCACACGTTTTTGTATTGAAACGAAATCATTTTTGTTTATTCAAGTATTTACATTAGATACCCGATTCATAATTTGCGATACCCAGAGAACCAAGACAGCGGAGCTTTGCGGCGACTTTCCCGGAAAAGCTGTACACCCCCGCGGGACCCAAAGAACGTCTCCGTTCAAGAGTCATAAATTCCACTCGACGGGCCGGGCTTATTTGCATCGCGAAAATTTAAAACACCACCCCATCAGAATTGACTGAGTGTAATTGTATCTGCCGAGATCCACGTTATTATTTAGCGGTTGTTTCCCTATTATCCGGGTTGTTTGTTGATTGGCCACCGCAAATGGGTGTAAGCAGTTTCCAATTAGACAGTTTACAATATCGACAGCTCCCAATTAGTGTGCTTCACAAATTGAAATGTCGACGAGCAAACAGCGGAATTGTACACGTCGACGCCTCGGCTCTCGAAAACTTGAACATGGGATGGGAATAAAATTATAATACGTGTCGAATGGAAAAACGCGGAGGATGACCGCTCTTTGTTTGCCGTGATCGGTCAGACGGACGCTTTGGTGTTTGTCCAACCGTCCCCGGCTCGGTGGGTTAAGATCTTTTGTGCCGAGCAGATACTGTGCCATCGGAAAATCCTTCGTCTTGGAGATAATTTTTTTTTCGTACAAAAACGGACGGTGAGTTTCGCATTTTACGTTTGAGCGCACCTTAAAATCTGTGGAGTCGGCCCATTGTGTCCGTATTCCCCTTTTCCTGTATCAAAATTGGATCAATGCCGTTTTGTATTATTTCCTATCTGAATCGGCTACTGCCATTGATAAATATTGCTTCAAATCTGGAACTTTCTAAGGAATTCTCACAAATTCCTAATCGGACGTAGTAGATACAATGATAAGCAGTTGAATGGTTTTCAAACGAGTACAAATACAGCAAACGATCTATCGTTCTTCTGCATTTATCATTAACCCTTTGTGTAATTTGCCCGAATACAATTTGGGTAGGTATTTTGCTGACACAGTGATTTGCCCGAATGGATTCGGGCACATCGTACACGAAACTTTTTATAGTGATTTGCCCGAATCCAGCTCGGGTTATTCCCCCACCAGTCTAGAAAACGCATCGCGCGCGTTGAATAACACGTGTCGTAATTTGATCTTTTCGAGAACAATTGCCCACTTTTTTCCAAGAGGTTGACCACAGAAGTGGTTAATTTTAGAAGGTAACTTGAAAACTATAAATCGAGTTTTCATGGTACTCCACTTCTCGATTACCTTCTAAAACCTAGCTAACTAGTAGTAGTCTATTTTTTTTTATAATATTTAATATTGTTCATATTGAAAAACTAAGATAATCCCGTTTCCGTATTTAATAAAAAAATTATTCAGAGAATATTCTTTAATTTATTTATACAGAGTGAAAGTTACGAATGTTCAGTTTCAGACACGTGCGACACAGTAAACCCTTCTATAATGCCCTGTGCTATAACGCGGTTTTCTATAACGAATTTGACAGTCCCTCCTATAACATTCCCCTTCTAGCGCATACATTTTTAAAATATTGATACAACACTCACACATTAACTAACTAAAAATATAATTAAAAATACTTAATCTTTGGTTGGCGAAATTCGATATATCGGATTTGTCTACATTAGCGAGAGTTGCCGGATCCGACGTATCTGAAATCGTAGTATTCAATACATTTTATAGCGTCTGTAGGGTTATATAACGTTTTTAAACAACACGTGCAACGCATATAACGCCGCCGCTACAGTATATTTATAAATTAAACCACACATTTTTACTTATTAATTATGTATTTAAAAATCGTGGCATTTCTGGAATAGTAATCCCAGAAGGCCCGGCAACCAAATGTTAACATATTGATTTAAAAGCTCTTTCAGTGCGGTGCGCATGACGTTCATGCACGCGATTTTTTCGATATTTAACTTGTCGTTACATGTAAACTAGAGCGAACTAAGTGGCGGTGTTTGTTTTAAAAATTAGCTCACAAACACAGCTAACAATAAATTTACAATTCAAATGTCGAAAGTTATAAGAAACACTTAAAAAATAAATATGAAACATAACTATTTAAATCGTACATTGTATTGGTATCCCGTGTTTAAAGTTTCTTACTTAAATCATCTATTACAAAAGATCAATAGAGACTATTATGTTTATTATGTGTTTTTTGAGATCCACATTTATTTGCGCGAGTTTCACTTGTGGTTACAAGTAAACTAGCTTGTTTAAAAAAATATATAAATAATAATATATCAAATTTAAAGTGTTATTATTTGGTTTCTATAATGCCAAAAATAGAAGAGGGAAAGTATCTTTACACAACTTTTTGAAAGTCGATGCAAAGCGAAGCTCTCCCTGTAGTAATCGATCGTTGATTTATCGCGGTCTTTTCGTTAGATAGTGGTTAATCTCGTGTTTTTCATTGCCAAAAAAAGTTATGGCACTCGCGGCGCTTCTATCCCATAGTTTAGTGGTGCGTGCTCCTCCTCCAGGGTTCTAGTTTTTCGGCGATTCGTTCAAGTTTTAATGAGGTGCCTCGGCCCCTGGCTCACTTCCCTGCAGCCAACCGCTCCCTATCATCCGCCGGGGCTTTCTTGTTATATATTTTTTAAACGTGGCGCCTCGCACCCCCCTCCCCGT
Organism: Philopotamus ludificatus; assembly: GCA_022495035.1. Lineage (NCBI taxonomy): Eukaryota > Metazoa > Arthropoda > Insecta > Trichoptera > Philopotamidae > Philopotamus > Philopotamus ludificatus. The sequence continues at coordinate 11,871 of JAGXCT010034931.1, forward strand.
GTCCGCCACCCTCGCCCGCCCTGCTCCCCGCTCCACGACGTTAACTGAGGCTTCACTGTTTACTTTTCTGACTTTTCGGAGTTAAACACTCTCCTCTCTTTTTCCATTTTCTCGCTTGCCGGCGTTTCTATTTACGGTACAATAGATTCTAGTCACAAATAACAAGTTTCCCTACTTCGTTAAATTATATAGTGTGTGCGGATATAGAGTGTGCGGAGGAGGCGTCTCTGATCGATCGCCGCCAACTTCATATTTTCGATTGGCCGAGGATCTGTTTTAACGAATTTCGCATATGCAAATTCGAAGCTCTGGGCGCCACCGAAAATTCATATATTTTTACGAGGCCCCGCTTTCTATTCCTCGCTTATTCTCCGCACCCCGCTCCCTACATCCAGTTCGTCTCCTTAACATAACAAATTTTCCCTTTCATCAATCCGCAAAAGATCTCATTTGCTATTCAGCGTACGGTTGCCTCTAACGGTCTGTGTTGCTCGGCTCGGTTTATGTTACGAAACAACAGATGGCACTAAGGTCGCCTTACACGTCGCATGCCAAATTAGCTCGAAACCCTCGATGCACCTAATCCAAAGATTATTTAACCTAGCCATGCCGATGGGGTCCATTTGAGGCCCCAAGTTTTTTAATATAAATCCTACGTGTTTCAAACTTTTCTATATTTGTCTATAAAAGTCTAACGAATAAATATAAATAATCAATTGTGATGTTTTTTCGCTCCGTAGCAGACTCGAGCGAGAAAAACATCAAAGATTTCATCAATATCTTGACATGAAATGTTTGGGTCTATTTTCATACTAAATAGACCCCATCGACCGACGCCGCTGGTTTTGAGCCATCGTGACGGATTATTTAATGGAAATATACACAAAACTCTTCTCAGAGAAGCTGTTTCAGTATTTCATCCCTTAGTCAAACTTATTGTTTACGTTTTTTATTTAAAATCATTCAGATTTAATTCTTTAAAATTGAATTGTGTTTAACAACCCGAAGCTGGGTGTAAAAGAGTCTCTAGAGGTATGCCGGGTAATGGGAGAGGGTTGAATACCGCTGGTTTAGTGTGCAGAGTCGTCATGTCGTATACGATATTATTACAGCGCGAATAAATGCCAATACGACTCGACTTTAAAATAATCTGATACGACAATCGCGTTACCGCCAGTAAAAAATTCCCGCCGGCAACATAGGTCCAGTAAAATTGTTTATTCCCGTATTTAAATTTCCCGCGTTTTACTGGCGCCCCGAGGGTTGGTCGGCCATAAAGTTGTCCCGGCGCCGTCCCGCATTAATACAACCGTAATGTTGGCGCACCTGGAGAATGGTCTGTACACGATTTTCATCGCCCGAATTATTGTCGAATAAGCACAGGAAACATGCGCGATTATTAAGCAAAGAATGGAAATATCGGAAAATTGGATGGGCGCCGTTTTCCCGGGCGGAGAGGAAAAACGCAATGGCATTCAAATATTTGTTGTTGGAAACAACGCCGGATGAAAGTTTTCACTCGGGCGAATTCCACGGCGCAAACTTTTGCAGCGATCCTTTATTGTAGTGAACAGTGGTAGAGGTACCCCCAAGTATTATTATTAGTTCTGCAATACGTTTATTCTGCAGGGGTGAATTTGATTCGAAACTGTTTTTAAATGCAGCTGCGAAACGCTGCAGCAAGTCGAGTCGACTTGGACGAATATTAAAGTGGAACATAATGGAGAGACCGGATTTTCCCCATTCATCGTCAACACAATTGTTTATTGAGTCAATTCCACTAATTGTTATAATTAAAATGCATGACGCCTGCACGGAAAATCTTCGGCAAGTTTCCGCCCGGTTTTTAAAAAGCGTAATTGAATTTTTTTCCATTATTCCTCTTAATAATAATTTTATTGTAATATGCTAATTCTTAACAATATGTATCTAAAATATGTTCTCTTGAATTCTTATCTTTAATACGAAGAGTATATAGTATGATCAAAACTGTTTTTATGCGTTTTTTTTGTGCGTATATGTCAGTGATGGCAGTCTTAATTTTTTTAATACTAGCTCGTGGATCGAGTCACTGGCGTCACTTGAAAAGAGAGAGAATCGTTATGAGATTTTTATTTCTAAATCTTTAGTGAAGATGTCAAGATACGTCATTAAATGGGGTATGTAAGTGGAAGAGACCTATTACCTCCGTGTTAGAATTAATTAATTTAATGCCATCTATCTTTCGTTGAATATATAACAATGGGACTGAAATAATATTAATAATTAGCCAGTGTCGTGGATTGACACTCGAGTGAAAATTAGTTTGAGAGACTCATTCCTCATGCATCTTAAGAATCTTTATCGAGTTTTTATATGAGTAAATGGCGCTTGGGAATTTTTCTGTAATTCCGTCCATCCATCTTAATTAAATAAATAAATAAAATAACATTAAATCATTTAACTAACTTATATATGATAATATGATTTTTTTTCTAGCATATTGACAAACCGAATAAAAACCTAGGAAAAAATAAGTTTATAAAAATAAACGCGTAGGTCATCATTTTTTTAAATGTGTTTCAAAAAATATTTAGCTACTCGAAAGATTTTTTTATGCGTTTTATTGTATTCGTTTACTCTTTGCCGCACAAAAACAGGTTTGACTTGTATTTTAAATATTTTTTTTTTTTTTAAATATGATATTTTAATGTGTTGTGAAAAACATGAAAAATACGTATATAATAGAATTCTATTGATTTTCATTTATGTATACGTGTATGTGTGCTAAGATTGATATAGGAAAATAAATAAAACCGCACATATCCGGAAAAAGAGAGGGGGTGGATTGATTTTATTAAAATGGAAAATCCTTTCCATCCATCTTTCGCATTTTCCGATCGCTCCTCTCGTCCGCACAATGAGCGGATCCCGGGAATTTCTCGATGGCCGATTCATTGATTGGTACGACATCCCTAATGCCCTTCTGTCACAGTTAAAAAGGCATTAGGCCGATTGTGGGTTTTTGAAGAGCGAGTCCCTATCCCTTTTTTATGCGGCCATATAAATTGATTCGTCTTAATTGATTCGCGGACGTTGGCAACTCCCCTGCAGAAGTTCAGATGGGAAAAAGAAACGAGCGAATATTACAACAACCGGTTTTTTCTTGTTTAATGCTTTTCTTTTCCGGTCGACTTGCCGTTTCCAATTCGGAATTATTAAATATTTTCCATATCTCTCGGCATGATTCATTTGACTTGTTCGACCTGAGAAAACATTTTAAAACAAGACTGATAACGGCGAATAACTTTTCTCCGGCGAATAATAACCGGGCTAATACCGTATTTATCTTTTATTAATTATTCTTTCTCTTTTTCGCCCCGCTGGAAATTCCGGAGCCCGCAGAGTCTTTGATGTATTTCTTGAATTTTTAAATATTGTTATGATGGAGAACGCTTATAATTCATAAATAACACATTTTAATCCGGATCCGGGCGTATAAATAAAACCGGCCAAAACCCGGGTTTAACTGATAAATCAGCGCCCGGCTATGCGAATAAGAACCGGTATATCTCTCGGCTTGAATACGGAAGAGAGTCGCCGTGCGTTGCGCTCGCACTCATCGATTGGGATCGAGCGCGAGCGAGACGGATGCTGTTCGATTTCTGAACCCTAATAAATGTTTTAAGTAAAAATGAAATAATTATACATTGCCGGAGAAGGCCGATGGCCTTCGACCCGGCCCCTTTAAATCAATACGTTTTCTTTTTCCAGTTAATTAATTCAACATGTATTTACTGACTCTTTTATACACAAAAGAAATATATGAAGCATGAAATAAACGTATTTAGATCAACTGAAAAATATATTTTTGTACTTAGATACGTCGAATCGACGAAATTATTTAAATTAAAATTAAATTCTGAATAAAAAATTATCTATGGAGTATTTTTTTGTTTGGAAAATATGCTGAAAATCGTTTCAGATGGATTTTTAATATTTATACTGCGCTCGTCCTGCGGAGTCTTGATAATTGAAATAAATTCCATCGTAAAGCGTTTAATAGAATTTTGTAGAAAATTAAACTATATTCAGAGCGCTGAAGGGTAACGTCATAAATAACATCGCCATGTTTTCAGCTACCATGCACAATATAGCCGAATGTGGTGCAAGTATTAATTTCGTCTTGTTAAATTTCCTGCGGTGAACCTCACCTTATGCAAATATTTTGAAGTGTCAAGAGTTCATGCCGAATACTATTGTTGTATACGTGCATAAAACCCGCCCGTGTGGCAATTACTAAAATAATAATAAAACGTCTGAAAGGAATAAAAATCAGTCTGAAAATATAAACACATCGTTGTGTGTAATTGAATGAGGGCCGTGTGCTAGGGGGATGAGGGTGTGTTGTTCAATAATGCATGAGTTGTGCGTGCCGAGTGACAAAAACTGTCAAAATCATGTTTTGTAAAGATGAGATACCTACAAATATTGGCTTAAGGTACAATGGGTCTATCTTTCTTCTCCTTATTTCTTCCTTCACACGATTTCTTCCCAGATGAACGATACGGAGAGGGAGGGGAAACCGTTTACAATCCGCGGGAGCGATAAGGACGCCGGAACATAATACAATTTTTCCGGACGAACAAATCTGATAGATATATTTTTCGTCAAATATACATAACGCTTTTTTATTGATCCGGTAATGGAATTTTGTGTATGTATTGCACACGTGTGCGAATATATCGCCAATAATGAATACAGCTAAGACTTACGCACGTTAAGCTATTTCAACATATGTAGAAAAAAATGAATACATCATCAATGCCTCAGATCGCAAAGCGTGACTTCAAATATTCTTCATCTGCATGACCTAATCCTCTCTTGATTCAGGAGATAAATAACTTTATTCTTACTAAGTCATATTATCTGAACAACCTGATAACCTAGACTGTTATCTGCTCTCAGTAACAGTTAACTTATTATCTTCAAGCTTCAACATGTATTCACTCTCTTTATACAGAGATAGTCTATTTCTGATTTGAACACCATTCATCTACTAATGTTGGAGTCATCAGGATCATCATAATAGACGCAATAGTCTTATTGTAGACCCCTGGACTAATCCAACATCCTTCTCCATTTTATTTAGTCAGCCGCCACGTCGCTCCATCTTCTAGAAAGTTTCAATAATGCAGTGTACCTCTGTACATAGTCCACAAACCTTAACCATAAGCCTTTTCGATAGCTGACAGTCCTGCATCCTTGACACTCTGACGACAGCTGTGACTTGTATATCCTTGTATAGCCAATACAGATTCTCGTTGCATGATCCTCATTAGACCCGTATATTAAGACTTTATTTTAGTATTCCTTGAGAGAATTCTCGACCGTAGATGCTGTTGAAGTCCAAAAAAGCAACGGTTTGCTAGCATGGTTGTTCTTCGTACTTCCGAATTGATTTAATTTTTTTTTGTAATAAGTGAGCTAAAATATGCGAATTCCTGGACGGCCTGAAAGCTGCACCCTTCGTCTCATAGGATTCGTTCTTAACATATGGGAATATATTTTGTCTTGATTTCGTTGATCCTCAGATTCTTGAAAGATCTGGCCACAATGCATATGTCGTCCGTATAGGCAAGAAGCTGCGCCGATTTATTAAAAAGGGTAATTAACCATTTAATCGCCTAGCCTATGGATTTTTACCGTACGCCGTATAAACTTGAAATAAAATGAAACGGCTAAACATATCGACATTCTAACAATCACATTCCCTTCAAAATATGTCTTTGCATTCATTTTCATTAAAAAATATTATATTTATTTATAAATAATATCGTAGTAGCGTTTTCCGTGGCGCTGTTGGTTAGCCGGTTTCGCGTGCCTGCACGCCGTGGCGTCTGCACGGTTAATGGTTATGCTTATTTTGAAGTCTCTCTATCTAAATAATTCAAGATTCTTGCTGGTTGTAAATATTATTTTTACAGTTCAGTTTGGAGGTATTTAATCATCCACCTTACAGTCCGTACCTTATTTCTAGTTATTTCTATCTTTTCCTACGCCTTAAGAAATTCTTGTCCAGTCTCAGAAGAGACGGAGATGGTTTTCAAACCGTGGAATCCCAGACGGTGGAAGTCTGAACACACAGATATTTAAAAGTTGGCCTCACTCTTTGACAATAGTCTCAATTCCAGTTGGGAATATGTTGAAAAATAGCTGAGCACTTGGTTTATGTATTGCTATAAATATTTCCATGAATTTGTATTTAGTTTTTGAGAACGGTCTAGGGAAACTTACCTTTACTCTACTAATCTTTTCTTGTCTCCAATCCATCCAATCTTTTTTTGTTTCTTCTAAATACGTTTCGGAACAATCTGTCCATTCTGACCTTCCAGTACCTTTTCTATTATTTAACTCTTTATATTAGAGAATATCTTATTATTATTATTATATTTGAGAATTCGCTTCGATTGTACTCTCTAACTTGGTTTTAATTTTAGATCGACTCGTCTTCTACTATCCACATCACTGTCGCGGTTTGAATGGATTATCGGCCCCCGTTTTAGCACACTTATAAATATATAAATTCCAGATAGAACTTTATTTCGCACAGAGGATGGATCCGTAAACTTTTATGAATAATTCTCCATTCTCTAATTTATACCTGATCGCACTTGAACAATGAATTTATAATTGAAATAGCGTCGTGCGTCGAGTTGGACCAACTGCGCAGAGTTTCGCGAATTGCCAACCTGTCCTCGCGGTGTGTGACGTCACCTACAGAAGGCTGTGCGGCCGGAAGTTCGTGGACCACATCCGGGAGGGGAAAGCCAGACGCGCGATAGAAAAACGCGGGAAATTGAATCGCGCCGGAATTTTTCTCGATTTTTTTTTATTGCATTTTACAGCCGAAATTCTTTCCCGACCGGAGAACGCCCGTTCAGGGCCCGCCCCTATTTAATATCACTCGCGCTTATCGCACATACTGGCGTCCTTCCGCTCGACCTTGAAGTCCAGCTGAGGGCCGTCATTTTTGCATTTGACCTGTGGCAAGAGAGGTAGGATTGCTCCCATAAAGGGCGGAGGAAATCTCTACTTTCGCGATATCAGAGCCAGGCTTAGTTGTAGCTGTTCCTTTCCAGACTTCTGGGTCAGTCAATTCCTGACTACGGTAATTTCAGGAATTTATTGTTTGTCAGTTTTACCGTAACGTTCTCTGGTCTTGTCCTTACTTGGACGCTGGGGATCACGACCTATTCTATACTTTTCGATGCGGTATTTCCCCCATGGGTCTTCCGATGGAGGGCCTTATCGGGCACATGGACCTGGTCAGCAGTGTGATTTGCCACAGGGCATTTGCTTGCCTTTGCATCGACTTTCTAAGAGTTGTGCAAGGCTACTTAGCCTCTCCCTTCTCCCTTTTCTTTCGGCCCCAGGCCGGTATATGCGGTGTGGGTGGATGGCAAGGGGTGGAACTATCTCGGACTGGTCTGACACAGCTTCATCCTGGGTACAACGACCGGAGAGAGCAACTGCAGTCACTTTTATAAGGCCGGATTGCTTTCATTATAATATTTAATTTTATTTCGTCGGCTCTCATTAGTCAGAATTTTGCTCCAGAATTCCGAGCTCCGCTCCGAAATTCTTGATAAATTCTTCGCCCAATGATGATCTCCCCCGGGGAAGGAACGACATTTATGAGACTTTTTTCTCGTCCCCGCGCGGCACCTGAAAAAATGACAATAATAATAATAATAATGAAACATCCGGAGAAAAACGTTCCGGTTTTAATGAAAAAAAATAATGAAAATTGGAGCCCTTATCCCGTGCGAACCTCATTTCGCGAAAACCTTTTGAAGTTTTATTATCGGCGTCCGCGAAATACGCACACGTAATACGTAAAATAATGTTTGTAATTTAATAAGAATTTGAAAATGTCATTAAATACCACTCTTAATATACAAAAGACGCGGATAAATCCCCTAATATTAATCATTTTAATAAATTTCTATGCATTTATTATCCTTATAACGTAATGTTATCTTGTTTATATTTAATGAAAATTTATTTTTCATAGTTATTGCATATTTAGTCAGGAGACAACTTGCAAATTTTGTCAGTTAATGGTGTAGTGAGCTATTAAATTATGTTTTAGTATAAACAAGGGCATCTTTAGTGTGTATGTGTGCGAGGATACATCTGCCACTCTTATCAAAAAGGTGTTTCGTGTAAGAAGTATAACAAACTGTTGGTAGTTGGCCAATTACTGTGCCCCTCGAGAAGTATTGTAGCAACTTTTACTACCCCTCGGGCATATTCCAATTCTACCCCCACCACCCCATTCCTAGCCAAACTCGCGCAAAAGGTAAGAAAAAGGAGAGAGAGAGCGAGCGAGCGATCTTGCCCCGTATCAGAAAATATCTTTTTTATATAAATTTTATGTAAATGAGTGGGATTTCCCTAGAAATTTTTACATAAGGCGTGTATCGTCCATTTTTCTTGCCTTCGAATTGTAAACTTGCCGAAAACTTTTGTCCAGAGAAATATGAAAGGAGAAAATCCGACGCAGAATGATAATGTAAAATCATCGAATCTGGTGTTATCTTCGTTTAATCAATTTCGCAAATTGTTTCCATAAATCATGGAGGCGAGGGGGGGAGGTTTGAAAAAAAAATCTTGCGCTAAAAAAATATTCATCAATCAATGGATAATAATGAAATCGCTTTTCAAAAAATAAAAGCCCCCAAAGTCGACTGATCATCACAAAAGTTTTGAAGGAATTGCGAATTTCTCGGCGCAAACTTGTTTATTCCGATCGGCCCCCGTCTTTCATCCCCCACCCTCCGTTTAACATCCACCTCTCCTCCGGGTCTTACCCTATCTAGAAAAGCAGGTGGAAAGATGCGAGACAGAACTTTCTAGAGCAGCTCATCGGAAAGTTGAAGATTGCCACATCGTCAATTCTTAGCATATGTTTGCTTACACCAATTCCACTATCAGCTATTGACGAACTTAGATACGAGGATGGTAGTACAAGACGTACCCTCTTCAACCGCTCGAGCGCTACTCGACCCGTCGAAAATATATTTTTATAATAGAATTTCATATAAATACGTCACAAAAATTACTGCAGGTGTCGCCAGTGTTCAGTATAGTATGTTCGTGTGTATGTGTTGGTACTGCGAACCGGCAGAGTGGAGTGTTAATCCGCGGCAACAAATTGACACGTGTTAAACTTTAACCGCTTCATAAACACACGTGCAGTGTGAATACAAAAAAGTAGAAAAAATAACGGTTTAAAAAAATACGTTTTTTAACGACGTGCATCCTTTGTTTTTAACTTTTTCCCGTGTCCGACTATTTAAAGTCACGAGAATTCAGACATAAAGGCAGACAAATCGGATTAAAAATACAACCTATTTTTATGCGGTAGATAATGATCGCAAAAATAACATTGAATAGAAAATTTAAAAATATAAATAGAAAAACGAATACATATAAAGATTCGATAAAGATTCTAAAACTGCAAGAAGAATGAGTCTCTTACACTAATATTTACCCAGTGTCAAATCACGACACTGGTTATTTTTTTAATATTATTTCTATTTTTAACTCAATGAGTCTCTAATTCCTTAAATTTATAGCTATCCATCCGATCACTAACCTAGCTCAGTCTCAATTAACTTATATTATCAAAATAATATCCATGTCAGCTACAAGCCTTAACACTGGTTATTGGCTCTTATATGATATCTCTCAGTATTATAATCAACTGAATAGAACACTCTAGGGAAGTGTATCAATTGTATTAATAGTGTTATGTATTAATAATGTAAAATATTTATTACTAATCTTTAATAAAGATTTGGATTAAAAATAAATATGAACAAAAATTAGACTCCTTAAAAATTCCGAAATGTTATTTAATTTTTTATATTTTTTAACAATAGAACCGTGTTAGTTCAAAAAAGTCGTGTAAAAAAGGAATAAGTCAAGGGTTTCAGCACAGTTTCACAATTTTACTAAACGAATACTATATTTTTACACCAACACACAATAGATGACCAATAAAAAAAATCTGAGAATTCTGGATCAAGAATTAGTTCTTCAAAATTATCGTATAGTCACAAAGGTATCTTAAAGAAAATGGATAAACCTTCAGTGGATAGTTTTGATCAAAGATTTAATGCTAAATAAAAATATATAAAAGTATAAAACATTAGAATTTCTGTATTACTTTTTTTGCACGATTTTCTGCACATCGATGTTTGTTTGTTCTTTTTCAAATTAAACTTATCATTAAATTTCAATAAAATCTATTTTTTCTTTACGCGGTTTAGATGGAATGTGTCTACCGTGTAAAAAAATGAGTTTATTTATTTATTTATGTAGTCTCATAATTAAAATGCAGTTATATACACAGCTTATGTCGATATCACATAGTTTTTTTAAAGCTACGTCAATGTCAATGTCAAAACCGACAATAGAAGAAGCACACTTATGGCATTGTATGCTATTTTTGTTCGATCAAGGAATGAAGGCAAACAAAGCAGTGAAAAAAATTCAGGCAAGGAATTTGGATTCCTCATAAATTGACGGAGACGTTGATCTGCGCGTTTTTTTTTTGTCTCGGTATGAGGCCGACCTGTTTTTGCAGCGAACTGTATATGAGAAATGTGTGCTAGACAATAATCCTGTATGACAAAAACAATGGCTTTCTTCCGTAGAAGTACCTGTTCCGACCCTTTGACTATCACTAACAATAAAGAAGGTCCTTGTTTGTATGTAGTGGGATTTTTCTGGAGTATCAGACCGGACTTTTTTAAAAAGGGATTCGATCAACTGCCTTTACGTGAAAAAATGCAAAAAATGGAAATTATTTTATTGATTAGTGCTTAAGATTTTTTTAATAATTTTTTTTTATTACTTTTCGGTCCCCCTAATATGTATAATGTAGATTTAGCATATTTAATATATATTCGAATTAGTTTAGTTTTCAAATACATGCCATTGTTCCATAAACATCCGCGGAAAGCGCTAGGGCTCTCACCCCATCTTCGAACATCCACCCCCCACTTTTTAACTACTCCGTTTTCGTACTGTATTGCGAAAAGGAAGGATAAGACGGATAAAACGTAATGCTAGTTAGACCGGGATTGTGATGCAAATGAAGGGTTCGAACTGCGCGGTTAGCGCTGCGACAAATTTAATTCGGGGACAGAGTTTGAAGCGAACGTAAATAGTTCCATTCTTCACTTGTGCACATTATTTCGGAGTTGTACAAAGAATGGCGGACTCGTGCATTGTAGCGGCGGGGGTGGAATTCTGGCCGAGGGGTAGTCATTAAACGGATTCAACGCAAACTTGCTATTGAGTTATGGCATTAAGCGCGATAAGGGAGTGAAGCTACCGCCCTCCGCCACCCCAAACATCCTCCGGCATCTTGTTGACCCGGAGAAGCTGGAGTCAAACTTTGGCATAATCTCAAACGTTGATGGTTCCTTTTTGCATGAATGATTAGCACACGCTATGTATTAATAAAATTATTCATTTTTTAATTTAAACGTATTATATATTTTTTTTTTATTTGACTATAATGGATTGATGGAATAACAGAAAGATACTAAAGATGCAAGGGGAATGTATCTCTCACACTAATATTCCCCCCAGTGTCAAACCACGACACTGGTTATTTTATTAATATTATTTCAGTCGGATTGAAATTTATATTATTTATCAACGAAGGACAAGACGGCATTAAATAAAATAACTCCAACGCACCAAACTACATAAATATTTTTATAAAAAATGCAGAGATGAAGGATATCTTATTTGAAAGGTATGGGATATAAACGCGTGTTCCGAGGATAAACTGACCTTAGCTTTCCATAAATCTGTATATGTTTATACAATCAACCCTCATATAGCGTCGATATAAAGTGCACGTTATAAAAACCTGTCTTATCAAAGACTAGCCACCGGTACTATTTTTTTTTAAAGTACACGAAATGATTATATTAATCATTTTTTCATTCTCATACAGTTTTTTACCTAAAATACACCCATTTGCAAATCAAATACATCCTTTTGCAAATCAAATACATCTTTTTACAAATCAAATCCACCTTTTAAAAATTAAGTTTAACTATTAAATATTTTTCAATATACAGTTAAACCCCCACTAACACTAAAATCGGGACCGTGTAATTTGGAGTCGCGTGTAATTGGGGGAGTGAAGCCGTCAGCTGTGGTAAAATGCAGCCTGAACGTGTTGAATACACAGACGCTAGCCAACGTTTGACTCTATGTGAATGCTATCGCGCAATTGGTGGATTTGCGGCGAATATTTCAACTCAGCGCGTAATTCGGAGTAGTGTAATTGGGGGTTCCACTGTATATACTTTTTTTATCAGTTGCTTCTAAAATGTAAAAAAAACGGGTTCCACTGTATTTAGTACCGCGATTCTAACCCTGAATTTATGTTTTCCCGCTTATTGCGTTTTTTTTAACAATATAGAAATTTAAAAAATCACTTTCTGGATGTCGGGAAAACTAAATTCGGGGTACTAAATATAGTGGAACCCGTTTTTTACGTTTTTGAAGGAACTGATAAAAAAAGTATATACTTTGAAAAATATTTGATTTGTATTTTAAACGACCTTGTTTTATGTTTGGTTTATTCACTCGCACGTGTTATATATCTTGTTATCAAAGGGCATTGACCTTCATTTTGCACAGCAATATTTTCCATATATGTATACGAAATAATAAATAATAATAATTATAAAATAATATGTAATCGCTTCACGACTCAAAAAAAAAAAAAAATACGAAATATATATTTGGCACTTTGTAAAAGAGCGCCCTAGAACAGAGCACTATTGGAGGGACTGAGCGCTATAAGAGGTTTGACTGTACAAATAATGATTGTATTATTAAATTCTTGTATTTTAAAGGTAATTTTTAACGAATGGTAATTTTTGGAAAGGTTTTTTTCCAAAAACGCTGTATTCGGATTTCCTTTTATTCTTAATGATTATTAATAAACGTGAAATGCGACGTTTTGCTAACTTAGAGGAGATAAAGACTGAATCATTGATCAAAAATTGCGGTCTTAATCGGAGAATTATTATTTAGAAAATATTAAAAAGGATTATATTTGTTTGTGAAAATATTAACGTATCCATACACTAATTAGTTAAAACTAAATATATTTATTAGAAAATTGCATCAGTTCTCGGTATTGTTTGCGATAAAAGTAGATTATGAGAATCAATCTGAATCCCTTATCTCCGCATTGTGATGGAGATAAGTCAAATCCATCACTTTCCCAGTTGAGCTTGCACATAAAACTGAATCCTTTCAAATTCCACTCCTTATCTGAAACATTTCTTTTCATCCCCGAGTACAAAATTCCTTCACTTCGCGCATTTTTCTTTTGAAGGGCCGACGTTAAAAACAAATTTTATAATATTCCGATTATTCCATTGGGGGGAGGGGGGGGGGGGGTGAATGAGCGGTAATTCTAATGCTTTATCGGTGGCTCAATATTAAATTTTAATTAATGGGGGTTAATTAACATAAAATTTCGCAGAAAGGTAATTCGCAACCAGCCCTCTGCGGTCATCAAAAAGTTTTTCATAAAGAAAATGGGGCTACGCTCCTCGGCGTATTACGCATCAAATTCCGATCTGTAATAATTGTTATTAATTTATTAAATCCCCGGCAATTTAATAATAAAGTAAAAAAAAACAGTATTAAACTCGTTTTTGCGTATTTACATATAATTTATAGGCATCAGGCGGCGCGTATCAAAAAAAAATTCGTGGAAATTTTCATTAAAAGTCTCGAAAACCCTTTGAATGTATTTTTTTTTATTCGCAACATCAGCCCTCGACTCGCTACACTATCGTGGTTTTAGATCAAAAGAAAATGATGGAAAAACTCGCGCAAAGTTAAATTAACCCCGTGATAATTCAAAATAAATATTCTAACGTTTTCTCGATGTTTTTCGCGGTGTATATTTTTTACTATGCATAACGCAAGATGAAATATTCTAGAGACGTAGAGCTCGGGTCCCCGTTTCTCTAACCGGAAACAAAATATTCAAATATGACATTCTGAAATGGATTACGGTTTTCATGCATATCATATTCTCTGTCCGTTATATTAAATTATTATTTAATGTTTTATTAGAAGAGTGTTCTGCAAAATTTTGCAAGCGCTGTGCAAACTATTTTATTTAGTACGCAGGGCGGGGGTGGGTCGGTGGCCCCGCTCGCGCCCCTCCCAAGCTCACAACACTTTAAACTCCCATTCCAAGCGGCTAATTCAAACAAATTTGGCCGTAAAGTTAGTCGGAATGTGATCGTAAGTCAACGGCGCTCGTAAAGGCACGCTCGCGTCTCGCGGCGCCGCCCGGCGTCCCGACGCCGCGCGACGCGAGCGGTCAGAGTTCGCCCAATTTATCGGCGCTGATAAAAAGTTCCAGTGCATTTCGCAAAGAGCCTTATCCGAGAGCGGGGGTGCATAACTGTCGAATGGAGAGCCGTTTGATTTAATTATGCATTTAACAAAAATCTATACATCCATGTAAACGAGAGGGAAACCTCTCGTTTATATAGATTATTTGTAAACTCTTAGATAAATATTTTTTTATAAGATCACCAGCCATGTTTAACATGAGTTAACCGTCGTAAGTGTAGATTTGGCTAGCTAAGAGTAGGATTAAAAAAATAACATACCATATAGACCAGGGGTGAGCAACCACCGGCCCACCACACTCTCAAAGATTTTATATTTTGCGTTTTAAAAATTCCTACAGTCTAATTGTATCCTAACTTTATATAAGTTATTCATGAAATGCTTCATAATTGGCTCAATATTTTTGATTTTTTTTACTACGTTCCCGTCACGACGCACGTGGTTTCACTCGCACTTGCACATGCGCGATATTTTTTCTCGCTTGCATCCAGTACGAAACGAAAAAAAACATCGTTCGCGTTGTAACTGCAGAGAATATTATTGTATTTATTTATTCTTTAGACTGTTGCCATATAGGATTATATATTAAAAGAGTTATTCGAGATAAATCAAAAATTTAGATTACCGAATAGACTCCATAGACACGGCTAGGTTAATAGTATTTCAAATAAAAACTATTTTTTATACAGGTTTATTTTGTTAATAAAGAGATAATTTGAGTTCATCCTTCAGTGTTTGTATTATCATAAGCTTCTTAAATGCGTAGCTGACCCGTTGTAAAAAAAGGTTACTCATCCCTGATATATTTATATAGATGAATATTGGTCTAAGATAGAAGTAGACGGATTTCAGTACCTAAATCCTTAACGTGACTGTCGAAGGTCAAATGCCTTCAAAAGAGGCTATCCTCGAGCTGGATTTAAAAAATAAAACGATATTCAGTTAAACCCCGATCTATCGTTCTTCCAATTATCGGTTTTTTTTTTAAATAATCTGGCTGTTTATTTAGTATGTATTTGTATTTTAATCATATTTCTCTAGTTTCTTCTTTAACTAGTGTTATGTCTTGTAAGTAATATGTATATTATTTCGATAATGTAAGTAAACCACGACCGAGCCAAGTTAGTAGTCGGATAGGTGTCGAAAACTATAAATATAAATTCTTATAATAACACTGGCCAGGGGGTATGCTAGTGGAAGAGACCCATTGCTATTGCATCTTTTAGAATCTAATGATTCCATCCATCGCAGTCATATAAATAAATGCACAAGTGACGGGAACTACTTTCCTCCCAGCCACTGTGTAACTTCCACCTCTTCCTCCGTGATGATTTGTAGAAGGCGATACTTCGGTCTACGAATAATGTGTCAAAAATACTCATTTTTTTTTCGCGGTGTCCCGAAGCTCTTGTTTCTTGTTAAGAAGTTGATGTCGAGAATATATCCATTCTTGACATCAACCACCATCCCTAGTAAAACGATGAATCGAAATTTCATTAAATATAAAATTCGATAGTCTAATTATTTTGGATGTATAGCGCAATATAGATCCCACACGTACTTCCGCCGAGAGCGCTCCCCGACAACGCACTTTTCAATCGCGTGGCACGTGTACCAAAAAGTATCGAGTATTCAAGCGTGAGTCTCTTACTGTCTGAAGCAATATGTCACGCGGATTTCGTAGAGGCTAATCTTTGCTAATCTTAAGTGCCACTCTAATAAGTACACGTCATATTATTTTAATGCCATTTATTTTCAAACATAAATATGAAAAATAACGGCCGTAAAGGCAAATTCGATATGTAGATCCGATACGGGAGAAAAGCGCCGAGATTGGATACAAACGGTACGCTTTTCGCCATATATGGCGCACTTTGTTTCTTCGACATAAACTTTTACAGTGTATAAAAATATGTACGCACTACTACTGCGGGGGGGATATTGTGGGATTATAAAAATTTTCAATCACGAAGGAGAGACGGTATCGGCCGATAGGGAGAAATTGATTTCGGCTAAACCCCGCGCTACGTATCTGTCGTAAAAATACATGTTTGCAGAAAATGGATTTATACGACTTTGTGGGCTTTGGAGAATAAATAAATATACATTATTTCAAAATATTTGTCATAATCCCGTATCGATGTGCTTCAGTTTCCGTCGAAATAACGGGATTCAGCGCCAGAAAGAGGATCATGAAACCAGATATTGTAGATTGAGGGAACAGATAAAGTTAACCGCGTAATTGAAATGGGGAATAGATATGCAAACAAGGGCTCACTTGTCGAAACTGTTTTTAAAATGATTTGTCATGTGTTGTGTGTGCGGTATGGAGGGGAGCATTTATCCCGGCGACGTTGTTTTTTTTCTCGGGCAATTTTTCAACGTTCAGGGGTCAACAATTCACGAAATCCCGCAGGATACCTCGCAAAGCCACCCCAGAGCCCTGATGTAACTGCGATCGTCACAAATAACCGTCCCCAGGGCCAAGGGTCTGGCCAGGGTAACGTATTGCATTGTAAGCGACAGCTACATAAGCAACTGGGGGCCACTGATCCCGACACCTGACAGGGCCCCTATTGCCTATTTTCCGAGGCCAAAACAAAATTGAATAAAGCTGAAGAGAATTGAATAAACGTCGACGGAATTTGTGGGTCAACGCGTTATTAAATTCTGCAAGAAATTTTAAAGCCGAGCTCCAAAAAACGTCAGGGTCCTCCCCGGGGATGGGCAAGAGTGATCGGTCCTCCCAAAGTAGAGCAGTGTCTAGGACATCGTTTTGATGTTAGGGTTAATTTATAGGAAGCTCTGCGGGGTGCCATTATAAACAACATCAGCTAATGCAGCCAACAGGTCCGTCTTCATTAAAACATCCAGATATTCCCATTTACATAAAAGATATTTTATAAATAAAAAAAAATCTCTCGTATATCAAGTAATTGAGAGTGGGAGCGCTTTATCCTCAATTTGCTTTTTTTTTTTTTTATTATCGCAGTATGAAATTAAATATAAAGAAGAAACGCGGAAGGGAGGGCGTAGGGAGGAGACGCTTGAATCTATCATAATAACGTAGCGAAGAAAGTATAATTGAAAAAAGATAAAGTAGAATCTCATTATTTTCTTTTTAAATGAAAACTTCTCGGCTAATTTTTCGACTACGGAAATAATTTATTAATAATCAAATTTTCGCATAATTCGGCGGATGCTTGTGCAGAGGGTAATGATTAAAAAAAATTCGTTTGGGATTTGATTTATTAAAAATTTAAAGCTGACCCGATCCCAATTAAAATTTTATTTAATATTAAAAAAATATACGTATATATATATATCGGCGCGGGGGTCGCCGGTTGGCGACGGCGATTTGTATGACTGCGCGAATGAATGAACGCAGTCACTTTGATGCGACGATTCTCAAACTGCAATCAATTAAATATTTTTAATTACTAAACTTACCTGTTTTTTATCCGGTAGATATATAATTTTCAACTCAAAACCTAAAGACTAAAGATATAATAATTGTTCATATTTCTTGAATAACTCTTTTAACCGCTCAGACGCTACGGCGTGCAGGCACGCAAACCGGCTAACCAACAGCGCCACGGCAAACGCTACTATGTTTATGAATAAATATAATATTTTTAAATGAAAATTAATGCAAAAACATATTTTGTAGGCAATATCATTGTTAGAATGTCGAGATGTTTAGCCGTTTCATTTTATTTGAAGTTTATACGGCGTACCGTAAAAATCCATATAATTGGCTTGGCGATTAAGGGGTTAATATAAATCCTACATGCTACAAACTTTTTCTACAGCCAGCCCTCCTATAACATTTCCTCTCAGTCACTGTTTTCTACAAAATGTCTTGTCAAACAAAGAGCATTGATCTTTATTTCGCTAGGCAATGTATTATATATTTACGAAAATATATAATTTGACCTCAAAAATATTAGCATTTTGTAGAAAGAAGCAATTTAGATGAAACGTTACAGGGGGCTGACTGTATTTGTCTAAAAAAGTCTAAAGAATAAATCTTATATATAATCATAGACCTTTATTGTCTTAAAATTGCGGAAAAAAATAAAAACAATAATATTCGCTTCTGTTGCCACGGGATGATGTTTTTTCTCACTCGCATCCAATGTCAAGTGAAAGTCAACGTACGTGCCGGTCTGCGGTGAGACATCACCGAGAGCTTTGTCATTTATGCGTATAAAAAATATCGACCAAATTATCGTAAATAACTATTATTATTCTTTGAATAATCCATTTTTAAAAAAAACGTCAAATGATGACTGAGAGATCCCCCTCGGACGACGCGGTTGTTTTCGAGCCGTCAGATAGGACAGATAGGTTAATGGATTAAAGAATTCATCAATATCTTGACTTGAAATGCTTGGGGTCTCTGATCGACCCCCGTCGGACGATTCGATTGTTTTCGAGCTGCCGTGACGGATCGGTTATTAGACCTTGATGTTTAAAAATCGTGTAAAAAATGATCACGTAATGATATTTATTTTTATTTATTTTCTCGTTGAATTCCATGGTTTACGCGATATTTCTTGGAATCTTATTTACGGCACATCTTTGGGATTTTTTTTTCGTGAAAATTGAAAATTAGGCTATGCTCGTATTTATTCTTTATTATGATTGCCGAAGCCCACCACCACCCCCAGCTACACTCGGCAGCACTGAATTTATTTCTGAGATCGCCGTTATTGTTCTTCGCCCCAGCGCTCCAGATTTAAACACACGGGATCCGGGAGCACAAAAGAGGGACAAACGGCAGAGTTGTGGCTTTTTAGGTAAACTAGGACACAGGTGTTTTGCGTAGCAAAAAGGCTTGCAACATTTTTCAATGGTACCGTAATTTTTCACCCTGGCATCCCCCATATCCCACACTCGCCTGTCCCGCGAAAATATTTCTAAAGGTAATTCGACCCTACTCGGACGATTCGCACGCAATAATTATAAAATATACGCTTCGGGCGGGGGGAAAAAAAGCCGGTTTTGTGTGTAACTGGGAGATGAACGGGCCAAACACGCAGATGAAATTTTCAGGTTAGATTTAATGCCCTATTGTGGTCGGATTGCGATATTTCAGCGCATAATGGATTGTTTAATCTACTCCATTGTGATATTTAATAATAATAATAGTGTTTTTGTGTGCTTTGGATTAAACGATCGGCACAATTCAATGAACGGCAGTTTAACTTTAAAATTATATTTTTCTGAATAAGTTTTTAACAAATTTGGTTTCGCATGACCATCGCCCCATCTCATCAAAGCAATCCGTCTATAAATCGAAATTGAAAGAAGTTCACTGAAGAATATAGCGAGCTTTCTTACATACGCATCAAAGGTAACTCATTCCGATACACGAGGACCCTTTTTTTTCAAAAAGGCCATCGGAACGTATATCGAGAGGGGTCCCTCCTCCCGCATAAAGCGCGCTCCTTTGTACGTCGCCGGTTGTTAAGCTCGATTATATTATATTATAATGTCATTGATTTATATCGGCTGCCATACAATTCGGTGAAATATCTTAGACCCTTTTTAAGGCCTCAATTCGGATTTGTTGGACCATAACGCTAAGCGTTGATCCCCTTTCGGTATAAAATTCGCCTTTATCTTCGGCATAATATCGAGAAATATACGTTGTTAGTTTCATTTCGTAGAGTCAACAATGATAAAGGTTCTATCTGGTTGTATTAAATCAACTTCATCTACATCATTTATATATTTTTTAACCCCCCCTTATTATATTTCCTCGGTATACGCCATTCGCACAGCTCGTTTCGCCCTTCATTATATATTCCGTATAGTCACGCCAAGTCTTTTTTGACTACTTTTTCTCGGGCTTCTGTATACAAACATGTGCTTGTTTATTCGGAAATATCTACTCTATAAAAATTCAATTATTTTTTTTTTAGGCATCCTGAATGCTTAAATAAATCGTTTTATAATAAAGCTTGACTACTCGGTTGATTTAATCAATTAAATAATATCCAGAGGACTTATAAAATTCACCCACTTTTCTATCAACTCAATAATATCATTGGAGTAAAAATCCTTTTGATATGAAGTAAAAAAATATTCTGTTATTTTTGCTTATGTTTATTAATTTTGTCAATTTTTGACAATATCGTTCCGTTGTAATTAATTTATTACGTTCTAAGAGTTTGAAATACCCAATACCCTTGTAATCCCACAAAATACAAAACATTACTTTTTATGGATTTAGGACTATAAAGATATGAGCCTCATCCAGTTATATCCCAATGTCTTTTCCATGTTATGTTATTTACACTATGCATTTCTCATCTTCTGTCACTAATTGTTGCAAAAAAGGGTCGTGTTTTTGTCTTACAACTCAAGCAACACGGTCTAATAAATTGGCAGCTGATAATTTATGAGGAATCCAAACGTCGTACCACAAAATAATCTCTTTACAATGCCAGGATCTCAATAAGGTTGATAGGTTGGCGTTTTTCTTCACCATTATCTTCCTGTTGTTTTAACATGGATTTGTGCCAATTATTCCTTTTAACCGTCGTCAGATTTCAAAGGCCGTTCTTTTTTTGCTAGGATCATAAAAAAATGTTTAAAGTTTTGCATCAAACGTGATTCTTCTAATCAGCATGTCCTGTTTTATTAGGTTTTATTAAGATTTTTCAGGATATTTATAACCAAAAACATAACTATTATTGTGTGATGAAAAATAATCGTATAAAAGCTCTCTTTTACCACAGTTAAAACCTTGATTTAATAGACTAAAGCAATAAAGCAAATAAATAGATAGAAAAAGCATCACTTTTATAAAAGAATAATTTTAAAACATATATTTTCATGCAATACGTCAAAACTTTTGCATCAACCTAATAGATAAACTCTGAAAAATCGTTTTTTTTAATATAATGCATTTTTTATTGCATTTTTATTCGTAGCATTGCTTTGGAGTATAATATGAAAGTGCAAAACTTGGCAAATTTTCCTACCCCGTGCACATTGTTAACTTTGCAAAGTAGTCATATTCATTTTTATGGCATCAAATGCAATTCGAGATAAAATTTAAAAAAATATATAATACTTTCAACTAATGCCAAAAAATGTTTGACAATCGCAGGTTTTGATTGTGTTCTACGTACGATCGCCGTCCGCCATTTTGAATCGTATTGCCAATATGCGTGAGCGATCGATCACGAATCGGTCCATTCATCGATCGCGTATTAACCCGCAAACGACCGCGCTTTAAATTATTTATTTTCGCAATTTATATAAACACGTGTCGATTTATCGCGTATATTTAGAATTGTAAGGTCCCAAGGACCTTTTCATTAAATATAATACATTCGGTCCTTCAGGCCGGGTGAGTGAATGGGCTGTCTTAGGTGTAGTGATCCGGCGTGATTACCTGTTTTATCTGCACGTGGGATAGAAAAAAGGATAATGGGAGACACGTACCTCAGTCTCGACCCCTACAATGCTGAAAAAGAAGAAAAAAGGAAAAAAAGTGTGCGCAGGAAAGGAGGAATTTTTAATACAAAAAAATAGCTGAGCTATTGTACGTGGTTCATTATTATTTTTCGCCTTGAGATATTTTGACAAGATCCCGTTGAATAACTTATATAATAGTCAACGTAAATAATTATAATATAGTTGCTGTACATACAGTCATCCCCCGATTTACGCGGTAAATACGTTCTTCACAAACACCGCGTAAAAAAAGGCTAAAAACTCAAACAAATTCAAATGATCTTAAAAAAAAAACTGTGATCTTGAATTGTTTATTTTTCATAAGTTCCTTGTATATTTCTTTATTTTTCCACAAATATTTCGCAAAAATTATAAGCACTTTAAATGGAATATTTTTATTTTTCATGTAGCTTTCTGCTTCCGGTACAAAATAGTTATAAAACTGATCTGTAAAAATTGTTGCAGTCATCCATGTTTTTTATTTGTTCAATTGCTCGAGGATTTATAACAGGGTTGATTAATATAGTGGTTTCATCATTCAATCTCCAGAAACATTGATACAGAATGATAATATCACGCGATCTTTTGCTGCTTTAAAACCACTTGCTGTTTTTTCAGACTTCCCCAAATACGTTCTTCTGGGTATTTTTTCAAATTTAGACCAGTTTCATCGGCATTGAATACTTGATCAGAAGTGTATGAATTTTTTTCGATAATTTGCTTGAGTATTGGTATTTAAATTACACGTTTCTTTGGTATTAGATTATGTAGATTTAACCTAGCTTTATGCTTTATTGAATTGCTATCAATAGGAATTATTTTCAGCATATTTAAAAAAATTATGAAACCGCGTAAATCAGGGGACGATTGTATAATAAATAAATTATTGTATAATAGAAACGTCGTTTTTTACAAAAAAAATCGTAACTCTTTTATTAATCAAGATATTGAGCCGAAAATTCAACTACTTAAACTTTAACATTTACTGGATAGTAAATGCAAAAAAATAATTTATATCTTATAGCAGGGGTCACCAAACTGATTTTCTGATCAAA
>JAGXCT010034932.1:0-20154 GCA_022495035.1 Philopotamus ludificatus
CATTTGTCGTGGTGTTGATGGAGAAGGATTTGATGATATGGATATTCAAGATATCGAAGAAATATTGGAGCATCGCACGTTGAATGAAGAAGAATTGATCGAAATGTTGACTGAATCTAAGATAATTAATGACTCGGAAAGCAGTAGCGTTTCACATTAAATACAATAAATGACGGCTTGGGATTGGAAATGATCCTATAATGGAAATAATTTCAGAGGAAATTACAACAGATCTTGGCCTCCTATAACGATATACGTAAAGATGTATACTCTAAAAGCAGAGAATCACTTTTTACAGAATTTTTAAAAACTAAACTTGTATTACACGACGCTTTTTTTGGAACCATTTAACCATTATATTCGTTTTCGTTTAACTCAATAAAACTACACAACTGGCAGTAGGTGCTATATGTACTCGGAGATACACGGCAATATAAATTAATTACACGTAATGCGTAAAGTGCACGCAATTAAAATACCGCGCGCGAAAATAGAATAGAGAGTAAACAATAATAAAAAAAAAATTTACAACGTCATTACGAGAAATTGGCTATAAACGATTGTGGGCCGGTCAGTGTTTGTCAACCAAATTATACGAGCCAATTATCGCATTAATTGATTGTATGGAAATAGAAGAGCGCTCTCTACGACCGAAGAATTGCGGCCATAAAGAGCACATCGATTCGGGCAAACCAATTTATTACCTCAGCTCTTAATCCCGGCGATGTGTTGTTAAACGTGTATGCTTTATAGCACGTTTAGGATTAATCGAACATGTCGAGATAACGCGTCGTAATTGTTTCGGGGATTATCTGCATAATGCATTTGATTGCGGGCCAATTCTCGCAGAGCACAATTGCAAAATTGGCCCGCAATATTTCTGTTGTTGTTTACGATTTAAATAAAAAATAAAATCGAGAGACTTACATGGCTGCTGCGTGTTGGGGTCCACGTCCGTCGTCATATTGTCGGCCTGTCGACAACAAAATAAAGAACAAAAATTAGAACAGTCGTCAGTGTGGTCGGCACGCGTTTCGCAACGATGCCGATCGATGCGTCTCGTTAACGAAGAGGATGTATCGCTTTTTTTTTATTTTCGCACTTAGAGACGGATCGATCTAAGCATGCTAAACGATCAAATTGCGGAGCTCGGATGCGCACGCGCATCAAATCGGTCCCCGGTAACTTTCCTAACCGTTAATGGCGTCCGCAAACGCAGAACGACCTGGCTTCTATCCGACGCCGTTTCGACTAAAGCCCAGGGACTATAATGATTTATGGCTATGCTTTCATTAATTGTTCTTTTACTTGTTACTACCGTGTATGTTATTTAAACAGTGTCTCGCTTTAATAACATACTATCTTGACATATGTGTTCTCATATTAAATGAAACTCATACACGCGAGACACACGCTCGAGTCAGGAGTGGGGAACATGTGGTTTAAGGCGGTGTGTGACCTAGAAGTTTTCCAGAGTTTTCCAGAGCACTACACTACTCTATTGTACCCAAGATGAAGCTGTGTCAGACCCTCACCGTATATACCGGCTTGGGGCCAGTTCAATCGGTGCAACAAAAGCAGTTTTTTTCTTGAAGGGTGGAGGAAAGTCGATGCAAAGCGAGCATATGTCTTGTAGCAAATTACACCGCTAACCAGGTCCATGTGTCCGATAGGACCCTGCATAGGACTACAGAACGTGGCTGTAATCCTAACAGACGTGTCCACACCAGCAATGTGGTGAGATGCTACAAGGTTAAACTCTTTAACCGTTCAGACGCCACGGCGTGCAGGCACGCGAAATCGGCCTAACCATCAGTTCCATGGCAAACGCTACTACGAATTTATTTATGAATAAATATAATATTTTTAAATAAAAATTAATGCATTTTGAAGGCAGTGTGATTGTTAGAATGTCAATATGTTCAGCCGTTTTATTTTATGATTGAAAATGGTAAGGTAAAAATCCATATAATTGGCTTGGTTATTAAAGGGTTAGGTTTAGCATTGAAATTACCGTGGCCAGTCAGAAATTGACTGATCCAGAAGTCTGGGAAGAACCAGTTACAATTAAGCCTGGCTCTGATATCGCGAAACAAGAGATTTGGGGGAGGAATCCCACCTCTCCGGTCACTGATCAAGACCCGATTCGCAGACGCGTGATTTTAAAGTTGTCAAAGATTCGCCCTCGATTAGGCAAATTGGAGTGGCGCCGACGTCAACATTCTTAGCCTACAGTTGCTTCAAGCCTTCAGAACAACAGTAATCGGGAGCGTAATTCAGACCTCCTAGTCGTACAGAGAGACGAATCCCTTTTTAAGCCGACCTATGCTGGAAAAGCGGCACTAGGCACGAGTTTTCTCGTTGCTACTGCGGCCCGGGACCCACAGAAAGGTTTAAGTTTGTTATAAATGAATGAGAGAACTCCCCCATCCCCTCCCGTTGAAGGTCAAAGCCTCGAGGATAAAAATATGTACTGTAAGGGTTAGATGATTTGAGACAGGGTGATGCTCTATCATGTTTGTTGTTTTTCATAACACTCTTTTTTAAGAATTCTGTGCAGCTGTCGGCCAGATCTCGGACGACTCTCAAGAATGTATGTCAACGAATAATAAAAGCCGCAATGAGCATGGAACAGAGAATCAATGAGACTATGTCAAAATACATCCCCATATGCCAAGGACAAATCCTTGAATACCTGAGTGTTATACAATAATCCTGTACGAAAAAACAATAGCTTTCTTCTAGTAGTAAGTAACTGTTCCGATCCCTTGACCATCACTAACAAAAGGACCTTGTTTGTGTATGGTGGGACTTTTCTGGAATTATACGCTATGTATGAGAAGGTGTAATAAGAGACTCTAGCTCGGAAACAACTGGCAAAATTCTTAAATAATCTATGCAGACGACATAGACATTGTGGCCAGATCTCGGGCGGTTCTCAAGGATTCAAGTATCAATGAGAAAAAAACAAAATATATGCGAAGGTTGAATCCTTGAACCCCTGAGAGTCTAAGAATTCACATATCTCGGCTCACTTATTACGAATAACAATGAAACCAGTTTGGAAGTACGAAGAAGAAGCATGCTGGCAAACCTCGAATACTAAGAAAGACCAAAGTCAAGTTCTACATGGCCCTCATCAGGCCCATCCTAACATACGGGTTTGAATGTTGGGTTTTGACAAAGAAAGATGAGCGCCAGCTGGATATCCTGGAGAGGAGGATTCTGAAACGGATATTTGGTATATGGACTATGGCGTATCCGAAGCATCGAGGAGCTGTACTGAAAAGTCTTATGGTTAACAAGCCTTCCTATCCTCAGAGGAAAGGATGACCAAGGCTTAGGTGGTTGGCGTGTACAGCAGGACGCTGCATGATTGAAGCTTACCGGAAGATGGAGCGACATAGCAGCAGACCGGATATAATGGAGAATGGTTTTGAATAAGATCGTGGCTTTACAAGAAGCATGTTATGCTTATGATGATGATGTAGGGGTTATAGACCTCTTGTATGGATTTATGAAAATTGTTTGTTCTGGTAATTGACATATCCTTATTAAGAGATAAGATAGGCACTGGTTGTTATTTTTTTCTCGAAAATTAGAGTTATATTACGACGAGATAAAGAGAGAAGATCATGTGAGTATCAAAGAAATGGAGGTAATCAAAATGATGAAATAATCTGAGATAAATAAGTTGTTATGGTCGAGGATTATATTTTTATAGAAGAAAGAGAATATAGATTGTGCTAATTAAGAGTCAATAATATATTATCATAAGCCATATACAATCGCTGCTAAATCTGTGGATAACGCCTCCTATATTGAGCTTTGTCATGATGACGTATGGGTATCTTAGTTTTTCTTAAAAAATCTTTTTTAAATATTTCAAGCACTTTTATCCGCATGACATTTATCTCGATGATATATATCTATCTTTATCTTTTAAATATTGGCACAACGTCGTCCTTACATTTTTTTTTAACGAAAGCGTTAAAGAACTGAAGAAGAATGATCGTAATTGAAGGTGTGTCCGACCTGTTGAATATTATAGTACGAAGACAATGGATAGAGGAAGTAAACAGCCTCAAATTTTCTTCATTAACACCCACGCGAACCGAGATGTAGTGCTAATGAATGTTTATAGCAGGTATATAAACAGACGTTCAAGAGATAGTCTTACACCATAACTCAAAGAATTGCTTTCGACAATCGATAGCAGAATGAAAAATAAAAGGAATCTGATTATGAATCGGCCTCGAAAGAACTGAAGAAAGATCAAAAGCTGTTCAACACCAATATAAAATATTAAAAAAGTATTTTATTGCTCTACTTTAGATTATGTCATCTTTGCTAAAATAAACGAAGGTATTTTGAGTTATGAACAAGTAGGATCTTTCTAACAATAATAAGAAAATCACTCTTTGGGAGCACACAAAGGAGATTATTAAGAGAATGCTGAACGAAAAAATTCTTTGGAATCAATTTAAGTTAAGGAGGAACATTAATTAATCGACGTCGACCCTTAAAAAATTTAGATCTTACCAAGAAAATGAAAAAATACCTATATCTAGATCTAGGGTATAGTGAAAAAACCCGGTTATATGAACAGAGAAAAATAAAAAAAATATTTGGGGAATTCCATCACTCTAATAAGATCTTTTAAAATATTCCAGAACGACTCCATGTCGCAGGAATAAAATAACATTCCTATTTTTGAGGGATTTATTTGATATATCTGACGGTAGAAACTCTAAAATCGCCTCTACTAAAAGCCCATTCATATGGGCACGTCGTTCATATGGGCAAATTGTGCGGCGCACACAGGCGGCGGATACTGTCGTCAC
Organism: Philopotamus ludificatus; assembly: GCA_022495035.1. Lineage (NCBI taxonomy): Eukaryota > Metazoa > Arthropoda > Insecta > Trichoptera > Philopotamidae > Philopotamus > Philopotamus ludificatus. The sequence continues at coordinate 4,845 of JAGXCT010034932.1, forward strand.
ACTACTGATTGAGGCCTGGTGGCTTATTTAATAAGAAAGATGCATTTTTCAAAAAAATAAACCAGGAATTAAATAATTTCACTACGGTAAAACTGAGAAAATTAGTGCATCTACTCAAAAACGTTCTATAATGAATATTTTTTTATAGGATACGAATTAAGAGACATCTTATTCGATACTATAATAAATATTTTTAGGTATATAGTATATGTTGAAAAAAATATCAACTTCAAGTAATAGAAATCAAGTGTTACTAATTATTAAGTTTAATATGTAATTTCTTAAATTTTAAGATTTTTTTATTCTGCGCCTGTGTGCGCCGCACAATCTGACCATATGGACGGCGCGCCTCTGTTCGTAGAACAAAGATGTCATTCATTTTTGCAGTGGATTGTAATCAGAGAGATCAATAAAGCATTGGCTTTCCAAGAAAAAAATACCAGTTCTAAACTCAAAGTCAGAATTAACACTCCGGAGGGTTATTTTATCCATTTGTTGGAATATGAGTGAAGTAATTCAATATGGATTATTGAAACTAATCATTCTCTAGCACAGGAATTCCCAAAGTGTGAGCCGCGGCTGTCGTCATAAGGGCGCCGCGAAATATTTAATTAGATAAAATTGTTGGAATTTCCAATTCTCAAAATTTTGGTGGTTTTCCAATCTCAATATGGATATTACAGAAACAATTGAAATTAGATATTTAATATTATCCCAAAGAAAATAGTATCCGTTTTTAATTTTCCAATTTCTCAAGAAAGCCAAAAACAGAAAAAGATTGGGAACCTCTGCTCCAACACGACAATTCACGTCAATTTTTTTTTATAAACTGAATTGGGAAATAATTTAAAACATTCACTGAATAATAAAAAAAATATTATGCGTCAAAACTTTCATAAGAAAGGAATCGAAAAATTACTCGAGAGATGAAAAATGGTTGTAAATATATTTTACAATAACGCAGGGGCGCGCCGTCCATATGGCAAGATTGTGCGGCGCACACAGGCGCCGGGGGGATTTTTTTCAAAAATTTAATAAAAATGAATTACATTTTTTAAAATCGACATAATAATATTTTATAAATATAAGTATAGGTTTAAGAGAAAATGGAACGTTACGAACAGTAATTTTTGGATAACGATTGGACTGAATCGATGGTATTTTTGAGGGTTAGATACGAAATTGGTGTGGCTTTTTGATTTTATCCGTTGATAAAAATATTATTGACGCGGATGTCCACCGCGAAAAGGTTGTCCACCCCTGGCCCGAGCAATCTACGACGATTTGTATTATTTTATTGTCTTTTCATAACCTGTTTCTTTTTTTAGCCAACACATGGCTGTCGACAATGACCTTAGGCGATAACATTGGGTGAGAATTTGACGGAAAAAAAAAGCATTCGAGATGAGCCGTGATCTAATAGGTCTCTGGATTGTCAGAGGCCCTGAAATTGACAATTTTCATCAATACCATCGGCACACGGACAGCTCTCAAATATATTGCTTACCTTTGGCTGACAGAAATTGCAGCAAAAAACCCGGCAAGCCATCAAGGACTCGGAGCAGTGCCAACGAAACAAATAAATTTTATTCGAACGTCGAATAAATTAATTATTCATTTGTTTTTTATTTGAATGCGAACGAATAAGCTGTGGTTTTCCGCGATTTCGCCCGGAAAATATGGGATTAATATTACAATGCGATGACTCTGTTTTTAGCATTTAAAATATATATGTAAGATTAAATCGCATCATCCTACATGCAATTAGACATATGTTTAATTATGAGATTCGAAAAAAAATGTATATGTTCGCAAATGAGCGATGACACGCGGCTTTCAAAGCAAACATGGACGTGAAAGAGTTAAAGGTCAACGTGTGTCTAAACAAACAACACTTTCATCATCGATTAATCAAATGATTGATTTTTTCTATGATTTTTCCAAAGAAAAAATCCGCGGACCGACTTAGCCAGCCTAGTTAGATAGCGTTGATTGATTGTGTTTATCGTGGTAACTTAGTGTTCATTCACTGGCAGCGATAATAATACAATAAATAGACCTTATCCCATTAATCTGACGATGATGAATATTTTTTTCAAAGCATCGAGCATTGTTCAATAAAGGCCAAGTCGGAAAAAAAATGCAGAGACCTTCCAATGTGGCGAAGAGTCTCTCCAAATATATATATATTGCAATTAACTGTATCCTTTATTGAAGATTTTCGCACGCTGCCCACATCGAAATACATATTTTTTATAGATAAATAATAATATAGAGTCATAGATCGTAGGCAGAAATGATAGTATACATTATGATCTCAACAAAAAAAATATTATCGTGCAAAATGAAACGTTTTTCAGCTGAATACGCATATAACCGAACGCCACTGCGCCAGTTTAAAATCTACAAAAATCACTAAAAATCTCTAATACTTAAATACCGAGCTAAAAAAAATCGTGATAAGAATTAAATCTAATTTCAACACAGATAAGTAATTTTTGAATCGTTATAATAATAACCCAGTATTATATTTAAATAACATATCATTGAGAGTATACGCATTGCATATTGACAATTGCATCGCACGCCATTTTCAACGATTTTATTGTTGAATATATTTTTTATTCAATGAAAAAAAATTGCGAACGGCCTTAAGCCAGTTTTATTGAAAATTAATTCGGTCGAAATTGTGGATTAATTGACATAATTAGCGAAAATATATATCATTTCGCGATAATTCAGTGTGAGATAATTGTTATTGAGACCTTCTGTGCGATGCCCGTATTTATTTTTCCATTATTTAGGATGACATCCGAGATTCCGCGACGAAAAACGGATAATTATTGCGATTTCAACGATATAATATAATAAATGAATAATAACTCACCGAGCCTCCTCTGAAAAACCTGAAAAAATAATCGAAAAATAATAATTAATCATCGTGCAATATTGTTATTATGATTTATTGTCGATGTTTTGCTTACATCTTTCCAAATGAGAACTTCATTGCGTCGGAAAAACGATTGAACCACTGAGCGCTGTCGGTCTATGCTGAGTGATGTCGGCGTTTTCTGCACAAAAAAATATACATCTCAATGAAATCATTTTTATTCCGTGTGATTTTCATTTCCTTATCTGTTTAACTATTCAAAACAAACTAATCTTCGCGTTATTAAATCGTAGCCGCAATTAAGTTAACGTTGCGCTGAAGATAACGCGCTCGAAACGAAACCAGAACCGTTTCAGCCGATTGTTGTTTATTTTGCTTTGCTTTCAGTGGCTATTTTCGAGGTTATGTCTTCGATACATACTTATCTTGTGACGTGGCAAAGAACACGTTGTATTGATGCTGCTTGATTGTTTGATAGCCGATGAGGAAAAGGCTTTTGTTAAATACTCTTGTTCGGTGCGACCAATTCGTGTCAAGAGCCAAGTATTTTATGGCGATAGTATTTTCATATATTAATCAACTCGATAGCATCAGTGGTTCTCTTGTATTATAATCATAAACACTAAATAACCACCGTGCAAAACCAAAACTATGTATTTGTATTTTTTAAAAATTAAAGAAACGCATAAAACCAATCGAAATCTTTCGATTTACACGCTCGATATGTTCCTTTAAAACCACAGTGTAAATCGAAACCGTGCAAATCAAGACTCCATATTTTTCCCTGATATGATTCAACATGGACGTATGGTTCGATTTATAAAATGAATATATTCTCTAAAATAAGCGTGTTAATCGAAACCGTGCAAATCAAAATTACGTAAAAAATAAAAAGAAGGTAATACAAAAATAAATATATTTTTTTAAGCTTTTTTTGACATAATTTGATTCTGAATATATTCCATTTTTACAATGGATATATTATATAAAATCGACGTGTTAATCGAAACCGTGCAAATGAAGATTATGTAATACAGTCTCATAGAATAAAACAATAATTTCTACAAAATGCCTTATCAAATGGCAATGTATAATATATTTAAGAAATATGTAATTTGACCTCATAAATATTATCATTTTGTAGAAAAAAGCAAATTTAGAGGAAACGTTATAGGAGGGCTGATTGTATTACATAATCTTGATTTACACGGTTTCGAAAAAAGGTAATGGAAAAATAAATATATAGTTTAACGCTTTTTGGGCATGATTTGATTCGGAATGCGCATATATTCCACGCATACAATGGATATATTATATAGAATCGGCGTGTTAATCGAAACCGTGTATATCAAAATTATTTAATGTATAATAAGAAAGAAATATAATTTTTTTAAGCATGTCATGATTCAATCGGAGGATTATATTCCCCAAAATCAGCGTGTAAATCGAAACCGTGCAAATCAAGACTATGCAATGTATAAAATGAAGGTAATGGAAAATAAAAATATTTTTTTAAGCTTTTTGGACATATTTCAATTGAAATTACGCATATATCTATGTTTATAGTATATATATTTTCTAAAATCGGCGTGTTAATTGAAACCGTTCAAATCAAGATTATGCAATGTGTTGAAAGAAGGAAAAATAAAAATATTTTTTAAGCATTTTGTAATTGATTTAATTGGGAGTGCACGTACGCTCTCATGTTTACGGTAGATATATTTCTTAAAACCATCGTGTAAATTGAAACCGTGTAAATCAAGATTATGAAATGTATAAAAAGAAGGGATTCGAAACATATAAATATTTTTTTAAGCGTTTTTGACACGATTCATTTTTGAATAAACGTATTCTTTTATATATATTTTTTAAAATCAGCGTATTAAACGAAACCGTACAAATCAGTGTATAATAAGATTTACGGTGATTGAATTTATTATATATTTAATGCATTTTACTCAATTTTATTTATGTTAAAACATTCGATTATGATCGCGAACGATATATCGTAGTGTAGTATTAATTTCTTTTAATTTATTTAAATGATATGAGTTAAAAAACGTGTAAATCGAAGCAGTGTAATAGTTGTTATTTAATTGTTCAATCATTAAAATGTTCCATAAGACTGAATTCAGTTAGACATGTTATTTTTTTTTTTAATAATACACATTAACATAAATGCACGGCGACGATATATCGTCGTCGATACTCTACCGCCAACGTGTCGGATGACTCTGTCGAATTTTCCCAATCGTGTTGTTTCCTCGATTCATCACGCGCCGTTTGTTCCAAAACTAATTTTCCATTTAAATCCAATTGAATAATGGCGTCGAATTATTCTTGAAGACACCGCGTTGACATTGCCGATGGAATAGCCGAGGCCTTGAAGAAAAATGGCAGGGATCATATGTCTTTCTCGCTCGTGCGTCCAGTCGCATATGCGCATGCGCATTCGAAATGCCATAATGAGATATCGCATTAGGATTATCTCAGTTAATGGGTCTATTGTTTACGACGGCGTTTTGAATACAAATTGATTTTAAGAACGCCTATTGGTACTATAAATAGTGTTATATGAAATTCGGATCATGCTCGTATAACGGAGGGTTATGGATCGATTATCATTTGACCCTTTCAATGACGGTTCCGCTTAACATATTGCCAACGATCGTGATAATAATTTGATTGATTGTAACGACGATATTTTAATTATTCATGAGATGCAACTGATTTTTTTTTAAATCGACTCGTCGGCTTGATGAAATCGACTCGTCGGTTTGATGAAATCGACTCGTCGGTTAGAAAATAGATAGTTTTCCGATTCTTTTTCTCAAAAAAATTGATATGATAATACATTTGAACCTGGGAATTTCATCTGTAGCCATTTCTCTTAATATTCAGCGTAGCTTTTATGAAAAATATGCTGAATTTTCTTTTTTATAGAAAAAACCATATATATGCATCAATAGTCATTTTATCAAATACGTCTTAAATTCATGCAAAATGAACTATCTAGATATCTCAAGGTATGGAAAAAAGTCATAGTGGATCATATCCGGCGAATACGGAGGCTATGTATTCCAAGGTTGTTGTTTTTCTTTATTTTTTTTGCGATCGACGCTCAAACATGAAGTAGATTTCATCAGCTGATAATAAATTAAGTATTCAATATGGCTACAAATGTCAAGATACGTCATGGACAAGTGTGCCAACATAAAATAAAAATATTTAAATAATAATATGATTTTTTTTAATTCATCATCACCGCCATTCATCATCATAAAATATTTCTCTTCAAGCCTCATTTTTTTTTATATAAAACAAACATATGCGTTTAAGTCAAAACAGTAAGGTTTTAAAATTGATGACCGATGATAAATTTGTTTTTTAAGAAAAAAAAAATACATTTATATACTAATTTTCTTTCTACAATTGATGATTATTTAATATTGATTAATTAAATAATTATTTATTATAAAAAAGACGTTTCTATCCGCTTTGTTTGATTTATTTTTTTAAATAAAATAAGAATCTTATCGAGAAAATGATTCGTAATTTTTCTAATTTTCTTTTAACAGTTCATTTTTAAAAGATGGATGTTTTAATTGATTTTAAAGTTCAAAAATGACTAGATTTTTTTATAAAAAATTAGCATATTGTCTAGAAAATAATTCATAATTTTCCCTGTCTTCTTTCGAGTATTATATACAGTCAATCCCTTCTATAACGTTTCCTCTCAATCACTATTTTCTACAAAATGCCTTGTCAACCAAAGAGCATTGCCCTTAATTTCGCTGGGCAATGTATTATATATTTACGAAATAAGGAATTTGACCTCGAAAATATTACAATTTGTAAGAAGCAATTTAGAGGAAACGTTATAGGAGGGATGACTGTATATATAATATAAATTTTAATAATAATTATTAAACGATCGATTATAAGTTGCTTTTAATGGTAAAACATGTTATTTCTATTCAATAATTTTGCAATAAAATCAGCATCTCGTCAAGAAAATGATTCGCAATTTTCTCTCTGGAGTTATATATTATTAATTTTTCAGGAATAATATATTCAATTCAGTCAGTGTATACAATGAGTTCGCACGCAAAATTTTATCTGCGATAAAATTCTATTATCCACCGCAATTTTATCTACACAATCTGTTTTGTGTGTGGATGTGAACGTTTCAGTCTCAAACTTTACAATATCCATAAAGTCGAATTGCATATGATTACATTTCTGCATTCCCATACCATAAACGGCCGTTTTTAATTATTTCTCTCGCTCATAAACCTTTATCTTTATTATTTTTTGATCGAATACCAGTCGTGTGTCAACTGTGTACAACAATCGATCAAACGTCCAACGCACAATCAGTTGTAATCAATGATTTTCTTAAGCACTAAGTGTGATCTTATTGATTTATGAACACGAGCGATATTATCTTAGAATTTACAAAAACACAAAAAAAATCAAATCTCATGCATATTTATGAATATAAAAATAATAATGACGTATGCATACATGTGTTAATCGTGTACCAGATATAATATTTATTTTTGATCCTAATCGAGAATGTAAAGATTGTCGATGTATCAATCAACGAACATAATGTTATTGTAAATGAAAAAAAAAATACGCATGAAATGGCGAATTTTCATTGATTTCGCCACGGCGAGCTTTTCCAGAGTATTGTGAAAATGATGCAACTCTAGCGTGCAAGTGTTTCATCATATCCTTGGCATTTTAGCGTATCGTCATATTTTAATATTTTATGAACAATAGCTAAAATCGGCAAAGTTCACGAATGACCCTGTATAACGTATTATCGACAATAATTTTGTAATCATATTAATTTTACGAGGATGCAATCGATATTAAATTTTATTCGATTTTTATAAGTAACGATTATATTGTGACAATATAGTAATTGTTTCATTTAATTGCGTCCATGGATCCAAATCTGCGGTTCATGGATACGAAATGAGATGGCGGATGATAAAAATACAAAATGGCGATTTTTTTTCTTCTAAACTGTCCAGAACGGAACGTCTATATAGAGTTAACCCTTTCAGTGCGGGGCGCATGACGTACATGTGCAAACAAATTGTGTCCAGGGTGCGGCCGCATGTCGTACATGCGCGAGATTCTTTAAAACTTTAACTTGTCGTTACATGTAAACTAGACCGAGTTAAGTGATGGTGTTTGTTTTAAAAATCAGCTAATAAACACAGCCATCAATAAATATACAACATATCACAACAAATTTATAGGAACCATGTAATATATAAATATTAATAGTAACAATTCAAATCGCGCGTGGTGTTTCATTCAAATCTTCGCAGTAGTATCGGTGACGTATCTCGACTCAGGGGTTGTTAAGGGTGTTCCACGTACATTATGTTCTACATACACATGTACGGATGGAATGGTATAAGAAAATTGCATTTCGCATTTTTGATTTTGATTCGCATTCCCATTTTTTCTCACTTAATCTCTGTTTGAGTAATTGATATTTTGTTCGATTTATTATTACGAAAATAAAGCGAATCGAGTTTATTTTTTTAGTTGAGATGGAAGAACATATCCTAATCAACATGTTTGCATAAATCTCTTATAGGAAAATGGTCTAATATAGCGGTAAATACAAATTTACCTCGCCAAAAAAATAATTTGGTCCAAAACGGCACCGCACTCAGATGCAGAATCGTGTTTAGACCCGCCGCATTGAAAGGGTTAAGGGGGCATGCCATTAGTACCAAAAAATGGTATCCAATCGCTGCCACCAAATTGTTAAGGCACGGTGTCGAATATCAAAAAGGTACACGACCGCTGGCGCTAAATTATGAACCTCTGGTAGTTGAAGATCGTTTCGCAGATCGGTATTAAAGTGAAACACGCTTTGTTTTGACAATGATGTTTATTGAAGAGATACTGGTGTCGTCAGAAAATTCCCAAAGATTCCTTTGGTACTAGATTCGAAGTAGAGGTTCCCAAAGATTTCTTTGGTACTGGATTCGAAGCAAAGTTTCCTTTGCTTACGAAGAGATGATCTCAAGAAGAGAGTAAGACTTGAAATCTTCTCTCTGATGAAAATTACTTCTGCCAAGGTATTTAACTGTTGATCAACTACCCCTGTTCGGTCTCAAGGAGTGGTCAGCTTCCGATTCGTCGAAGTAGTGTTCAATACTTTGCCATCTTCTGGCATTCATTATTTATTATTATTTTATTATTCTCTATTTGTTTTATTGTTTCCCGGTGGTCTATATGACAAAGGACGTCCCATCCTTTATTCTTCTGCGTAAATGGTGGTCGATTTATAACAATAGATACGTATACAAGATATAAATCTTGAAATATCTAGCAGATTCTCTACTTCAACATACCTTTATTGTTAAAGGTATTCGTTTTAATGAACCTCTAAAATGTCTCTCGTATACATTAGTTCAAAGGATTGCACTCTGGTGAGTTTAGAGGTCACCGGTTGACTATAATTCCTTCTCCACACCTCGTCATCATAATATGCGTAACCAGGGGCGCATATATGGCCAAATTGTGCGGCGCAAACAGGCGCCGGAAAATTCGATGCATCTAGAGGAGGAAATTTGAAGAATATATATTCATTAAACTTTCTTAAAACCTAAAAAAATCGATTAAATTTTTTTATAAAATGTTTTTTTTATTGTTGAGGTATAGGGGTCCCAAATAAAGTTCTGCACACAAGCGCCGGACTGTCGGCATGTATAGAGTATTTCGTTAAACGTTGATACAGAATATTAGAAAAGGGGCGCGCGGTCCACATGACTAGATTGGGCGGCACACACAGGCGCTGGAGTGCCAAGAGGGAAAATTTAAAAAATGTTAAAAATTAATTATAGGATAATCATCTCCAATACAGTAGCGTGCCAAGAGTATCTAGCTCCTGGGTGCAAAACTTCATTTTAAACAATTATTATTTTATATTTTTACATTTTTCCTTATTGGCGCCACTAATTATTCGGCGCCTGTGTGCGCCGCACAATTCGGCCATATGGAGCGGTTCACCCCTGGGTGAGTCTCTATCGCACGGAATTGAGTAACTTATCAAAGTGTCTTGACAATCTTGACGAAATTTCCGATTGGTCATTAAGCAGTTGTCCTTTTTTGTCCTTACATATATTACATCCCGGTTTAAATTATCTTTTGTTAGTTTTTCAATAGAACTTCATCTTTCAAGTTTTATTTTCTAATATTCTTCTGCTTTTGCATGTGACTTGTTTTTTTTTCTATTGGTGATCTGTTGATATTTGAATCCTTCGCTTCTGATTCTTTATTCTTAGCTGTAGTTACAATTACATCCTTTATTTTGTTCCAATTCAACTTCCGCTTCCTTTTTTGTGACAGGGGATGAGAAATGGGTTATGTACTCGAACCAATGTCGCAAAAACAGTGGCCCTTTGAAGAACAAGGACCACTGGTTACGCCAAAACTGAACCTAATCTTCAAAAAGGTTCATTTGTCTGTGTGGTGGGAATGTAAAGGATTTATTCATTATAAATTTCTATAATATTGCCAAATAATAACGGCACAGTTCCATTGTAATAAGCTGGAATGATTGAAAGAAGCAATTCGTCGAGAAATACTCATAATATTCAATAGAGAAAGCATATTTTAACACGATAATGGGAGATTGTATAGATTCGGCGATTGTGCGGCGCACACAGGCGCCAACTAATAAGAGACACCAAGAGAGAAATATATAAAATATTAATATTTTACTAATATGAATTACATTTCCTTAAAATGGCCGTAGTTCCTCTTTTCAAACACACCAGATGTGCAGGGGCGCTAATTGAAGCTTGCACACAGGCGCTAGACACTGTCGAGCATATTAAAATTACTAGAAAGATGGAAGAAAGTTGTAGCTATCGAGGGAAAATATTTAATTAATATTTGACAAGGGATTTCTCACCACAGAGCCCTGTGTATACCCTGGGAAAGAAAACCCAAATCTGTTGACCAATAATTGGCCTAGTCTCGATACTTTCGACCCTCTTCCTTCTTTCTAGAGGAGGTCTTTCCCATGATGAAAGGATTGATATTGTGCGACAGGACTAATAATCATTTGCGACCTAGAGCTTGAGACGTTTTATTCGTCGTTCTTATTTTCGTTATTTGTCACCCGTGACTCGTTATAAGCAGATAACGCCTTAGAGAAGAGAATAAACGAATACCGAGACAAACCCCCTCCTACTTGCCTGGACACAATCAAGAGGGTAAAATCCGATACCAACATGGTAGAAGATGTACGTTCAATACCGACAATGGCTAAGGGAAACTCTTTACAAAAAACCGCATACCAAGACGGCTTGGGTCCCCGCGGTATCGAAAGGGGAGCCCTCACGTCAAGTGTGAGACTCAGGTTCGTTGGCCTTGACTGCCAGATAAAATTGAGATAAAATTTAATTGTTTTAAAATCCATTCGCATAATAATTATTCGTCTAATCTTACTATTTATTACATCAGTTGATTTGGGCAATATATATATAATTAATTAATATAGAGTATTTGCATTAGTTACTATGTGTATTGAGATGTAATAAAGCGTGTTTACGATACGTTTTATCATCGATTTGTGAACAAAATATTTACACGCCAGCTATATTTACGAGTGTGCTATCATAATTTATTATGTTCATTAATAATTATTATGTAAATTAATGTATATTACAGTAATTAAGCGCTTATATCACAATTGAAGCGTTGAATTAATATTTTTGAGTAATAAAAATTGTGATTTTTTAAAGAAATTTTAATTAAAAATCAGTCATATTAATTAGAGAGTACCCGGGCGTGATTGCAAATTATTTTAATTTTTTAAATCCTTGGCATTCTTTGCATCAATTTTTGTATTGCGCTAATTGGCATATGTGTCAACTCATCGCAAGGATAATTAATTGGCGTGTTTCTGAATATTTGACAACAACTATCCTGCAAAAGGTTAATCTGTCGATTATAGATGATTCCATCGTTTTCCAAAAGGAAAAAAAAAACCGGTGAAAGCAAGTGAACTTGTTTTTTGTTTTGCCGTGATTGTTCAAACATTTTCAGACTGAATATTTTTTATGTAAATTTAGTTAAACGTCGTATAAATTAAATTTTTAGTTGCGCTGAAAAGCGTTCCATATGTATAAATGGTCATGTATCACGTGACGAAGTGACGTAAGCAAATAGTCACTGGCTTTTAGCGCAAGCTGTTTCCCGCGCAAACGTTCTATGCCATACTTTCCACAAGGATGAAGGAAAAAAAATGTGCTTTTCGCTGTTTTTTAAAACAATAAAAAATAGGGTTAAAATTTAAAACTTATTGTCTCGTGATTTCCAGACCTTTCCAGATCCATGTAGCACAGTTAAAAAAAATATATAAATGAAAGATTAACTGGCCGCAAATAATGATATATTTAAATAGTTGCCTTGGGCTTTTTTTAATTAATCAATTAAACCATTTTCTATTTTATTATCAGTGGAAAATTTACTTCGTAGCTACAAGTCCATGAAGATTAGCTTATTGTTACTACGTATTGTCTTAATTATAGATAACAGCTCACCTTGATAGTATTGCAGAAATTGCTGTGGCCTCTTAATGTTATTTATTTAAAATAAAGGAGTGTGCACAATTCTGTGGATGTTTTGATGATAAAATATTATTTTTGATCTATCACCCATAATATCTGGGCTAATGTATACATTAGATTTATTTGCATCTGAAATCAAGCACATTTGCACATAACCAAATGCACACATTAACATTAGCACAATCTCGGTAGTTAAACAATAGATTTTTTTAAAGCAGTTGGTGATTTTCCTCAGTGGGAAGTGGTGGTGAGTCGTGGGTAGTCGCGCCGAAGTTTCGCCTGCAGAAATAATGAGAGATCCGAAGTATAAAAGTCACATTTCAGGGTAATAGAGGTTTTATTATAATAAAAATATCGCCCAAATTAAATGTGGACGTGTCTTAACATTTTTAGAATAATTTTCATATATGTTTGAGTATCTTATAACATACATTAATTAATGAAAACTCCGTCTTGATTGACGTGTGCGTGTTCGCGAATCCGCACCGATTCTGCAGCCATGCACGATCATGAACGCGGCCGGGAAAAAGTGCGATTGTATATCGATGCATAAAATAATTATTTATTATTTTAACCCTTTAATAATTAGAGCAATTTAAAGCTTCCAGCATGTGTCGCTTAATAAATTGGTGGCAGCGGTGGGATGCCTTTTCTAATATATGTAAATGGAGGAATCTCGACAGTAGATGCTTTTACCGTAGAAGTCCAAAGTAGCGAGCCCTGAGATAAGTATGGCCGAAATAGAGAATCATCTTCAACGAGTCCAGCCCAGGCAACCCCCAGGTTTTTACTGTCTGAATTATAACATTATAAAGCGCACATGGCCATTACGGGGAGCCACCATCTTTATAACTGCTGCTTAAAATAGCGTCAATGCGGGATTATCGGAGCACCAATTTGGGTTTCGTCCTGGTCTCTCAACTCAGGATGCCTTACAATCAGTCTATAATTTTGTCAGCCAATCTAACTGCAAATATGTATTAAGCCTAATGTTGGATATCTCCAGCGCATTCGATAGTGACTGGTGGCCGGCTATCCCCAACAAGCTTAAAAATCGTAGTATCCCGTGCAACCTGTACGCTGTCATTAACAGCTACTCCAGTGATAGGATGATAATAATGGATGCTGATAGTGAAGTCATCACCTCACCGATCACTATGGGCTGCCCGCAGGGATCGGTCCTAGGCCCTTTATTATGGAATATATTCTTTGACGATGTATTGAGGATTTCGTTGCCGCCTAATTGTGCAGTCATTGGCTACGCCGACGACATCCTGGTGCTTGTAGGCGGGGATACTCGCTCCCAAGTTGAGAGTAAAAGATGTCCTCTCTGACATTGGCGATTGGGGAAAAACTAATCGCCTAAGCTTCGCCAGCTCTAAGTGCTTCAGTGGTATCGTTAAGGGCACCCTCAAGAGGCCGCCGCTTGTTGGCTTTACGACGGAATCAATTTCTCCATTAAACCAGATGACACCTAGTCACACTAGATGGCAACCTGGGTATGTTGACTCACACGAATCAAACTGTTGAGAAGACCAAACATTCTATAGGTTGTTTCAACCGTCTGGCGGGAGCGGACTGGAGATTACGTTACCCCATGATGAGACGGTACTATATGTGCATCTTTAAACCCGTTGGAAAATACGCCAGTAATTTTTGGGCTCACTGGGCTAGTTTATCTCTGGTTCGGAGACGCCTTCTTTCGGGCCTAATATCGCGCTGACCAGGGCCTATAGGTTCTGTCGGTCCTTGCCGGCGGTCTTGGAACTCCAGATCCGGGCAGCGGGCTGGTTGATCCCTCGTGGCTATCGAGCACGTCTTGGGGACCAGGACATTCTCCCGACCGACGTCGAAGCTTTGGACCAAGCCGCACTCAAGGAGAGACTCCAAAATATCGCGTTAAAGATATGGCAATCCCGTTGGTTTGCTTTGGCGAACTGGTTTCGGTTCTTTCCCAATGTACTAGTTCGAGTTAAGCTACATTGGTTTGTTCCTGACCATTACGTGTTATGTTTATCATGGGATATGGCTCCTTTAACGCCAATCTTCATCGTCTGGGCCTCAAGGATGACCCGGCTTGCGAGTTTTGTGACTCCAATTGTTATTAAATCAATCATTCATACGCTTTCGCTATATAGAATGCGCCCTCTCCCGAGATGACGGACCAATCAGAGCGTCCGCATCCCTTTCATAGACAATAAGTCGTCATTTTTCATATCTGCTACAAAAACTCCGTTTTTGTCAGTCAGCAGTTGGTCGTTATCTTTTCGACAGTTGACAGAGTGATTCGCTCACGCTGTCATGTCTGCGTAATTCTCTCGTACCAGAGATTCGTCTCTGGGATCTTTTATCTTCACATCCATATAAACCTATCGAACTGACGACGCAGTATTTCTTCAATAAACTTCATTTCCAATACAAAGCGTGTTTTACTTTAATACCGCTCTTCGAAGCGATCGTCAACTATCGGACGGACGGTCGAACGTTTTTGCGCCAGCGGTCGTATACCTTTTTGACACGCGAGCATGGGCGCCTTAACACAACGAACAATCATCGGAACACATTCTTTAAGAATGTCCGCAGTTTTCTTATGATAGACTATGCTCAATGTAGTGAGGCGGTCCCCGGCCTTCTGTCACCAGGACCTTGTCTCCTCCATCCCTGCTTACAGTGCTTTTGTGACTTATGCCGGCCAGATATGAGCGAGATTCTCCTCCCTTAACATATTATCCTTGCCTTCTTAGGTGCAGATCGCCTGTATTTCCAAGGAGTATTTAGATGCGATGGTTGCCACGATGGCTCG
>JAGXCT010034933.1:0-19572 GCA_022495035.1 Philopotamus ludificatus
TCATGTCATACACAATATACATATTGTTTTATTATCAAGTATGTGGAGTGGATGGATTAAGAGGTATTTATGGGAGTCTCACTTCATTTTTTCTAACTTTATCTGGGGATAATAGACTAAGAATGGATTTTAGGACTCGAGGATTGTGAAATTTTTGTCACTAGTTAGCATGGTATTGAGGTAAATTGAAGAATCTTACTATATTTGAAGATAGGATGTTTTGATCTTTTCGTATATCACCATGCCTGATGAATCATCGGGCGTCGATCATCGAGGGATATGTTTATTTTACACCTTAATCATCTGAAATATTTCCATTAGACTATATCTTATTAAATTTTTTAAACGAGGTTTATTAATTTTGGTTGAATTTTTCAGAGGGGGACGTGGGATGAGGACGCGTGGCGGTATCACGATCACAGATCGCGGCAGATTCGCTTCTGCTACGCCGACAACGTCAACGATTTACAGCAGACGGGGCAGAGGCGCATGGTCTTCTTCGACGGGGGCTTCTGGCGGAATAGCCGCCGACGGATCGCAGCCGCTCTCGTCGCACTTCAGTCGTCCTTCGGCGTCTCAACATTTTCAATCTCCGCTAATGTCGCACGCCACATCACTATACACCGGTAAATATAATAAATAATACTTTTATTATATAATTATACCAGTGGTGTACGGTGGTGTATTGATTTTGGGTGTGCTGAATGTGGAAAAAAAATACATTATTATTATATTTTTTTTCCACATTCAGCACACCCAACATCAAGTCCACCGTACGCCACTGAATTATACGTTATTTTTAATATTGTAAAAAAATAATTTAAGGTACCGTCGGTTGGGGCAGCTTGAATCGGGGCGGACGGCGTGGACGAGGACTGCGGAACAGCCGTGCGACGTTTCTAAGGTAGCACCCACTACTCAACAGGATCAGGATGACTCCTTAGCTCCTCGTCCTCAGTTTATGCAATGTAAACCACTGCCATAATACACTCGTATCAATTATACAATATACAATAAATGGATTATTAAACGGACGTACGTGTAAATATAGATACATTGAATGAGATGATCTGCGGTACACGACGTTGACATAATTTTTTTTGTGTAAAATGGTGCTTATGAATATTTATATGAAGTGTCGCTGTAATTATGTACCGATAATAAGTGTTTTATCTTAAAAATAATCGTCAGTGAAACATTTATCGAATACAAAAGTGATTGTTGTGTATTCAAATATTGTCCCCGTTGTTATAAAATTGTCAATATATCGATTATAATATTTTTATGACATAAAAACAGACAAATTGTCGTAATTTTAAATCAAAATGTTAGTTGTAAGTGAATTAATATATGTGTATATATAAATACTAAACGCATTTATTTGAACGTATTGTGCAAAAAAATATTCGATCAAATCAAAGAATTGTCCGCTTATCGCTAAATATTATATTTATCCTTCGCTTAATTAATAATTTATATTGTCGTTATAAATCAGACCATTTATTCAAAATACATCCGATTTTCTGTTCGTATTAGAGATACGTTTCCGTGTAAAAATATACCGTGGCCTTATATGTATGGTAGATAGGTGTTCCATTGCTTAGAATCAATTTTTAAACGAATTTCATACGTAAATATATACATTTTCAATAGTGAGATTTATCCGATATTGTTTTAATGTGTAATCGGTCCGTTTTCTCGTATTGAAAAGTGAATCGGGTGTATATACGAAAAAAACAATTGTGATTTTGTACATTTTACTTCAAAAGAACTGACAAGAATCATGGGATTCTGTATCGAATTAAATTTTTGACGTATACGCCGTTTCTTTATGATGTCATATTAACGAACGATCATTGTTGAATATATTTTGTAACATTACAATGTCCTAAATTAATAAAGTCATGTGAAAAATAATTAAAGCTCTTCTATTTATCTCTGTGTGTGCACTACTGTTATCGGTGAGAGGTTATTGTAATCGTTTTCGTACGAATGATTGTGCAATGAAATAAAATACAAGATGGCCACCTGTTTTATTTTTGACGCCCGAATTCAGTGTTGCCAGCCGTAAAAAATATCGAATTCGGTGCATACAGTTAGTTTCGCCGGAGACGTTTTGTAATTGCATCGCGTGTATTTAGTGCAGATTGTTCATTATGCAATTTAAAATTTCTCACTTTTTACACTCATTACGTTTTTAGGGTCAGGTGTGTTCATTCGTCCGCTCTTGTATACATTTTTTTTGTTGTTCTCGACGCCGACTTATTAATATTGCCGAAAAAAATAATAAAAATTCGAAACAAACGTGTGTAAAAATAATGTTTACTTTTTTGTACCTGATCTCGTCTGCTTGGCCTCTGTGCCAGTCGGTGCCAGGTACTCGCGATTGGCGATGCATTCGCAAAATGCGGCCGTCTCCCTCTTTACTATGCGTACCAGCTGGTGCTGGCGCGCGGCTCGCTCTAACACACTGGAGCCTCTCACCTGTGGTTTTGTCACAGTTGCAGAACTAATGGTTTGAGAACGTCTTCGTCGATTGTCTCTAATGTGGCCACTTATAAACATTTTTAACGGTAACCGGACAAATACGATTTGATTGCATCGATAAAAAGCGTAAGTATCGCCAAACACACTCGATCCGAAAGGGGGAACGTATATGGACATTAAAAAAGCTGTTAATACCGAATAATACAATTTTATACTAATTATAACCGCTTTCTATGACGAGCGTGAAATGTTCTCGAAATAACCAACGATATTGATTCAATTTTAATGGGATCTTTCATTAATTGTTGATATAAATAATAAATGTATGACGTGTGACATTTTGAATTGTGTTGAAAGCAATGTGTGTAAACAGGAAAAGAGCAATTTATTAATGGAATCAAATCAATTTAAAGTATTCAAAATAAAATTTTCTCATTTGATGGCAATGGCCGTAATTTTAACATTTTTCATTATGTTGCTATTATTATACGAATGCAATTACGCGGGAAATTCAAAAAAATATTTAAACTGTTGCAACTGAATTTGATACATATTTATATCTCCTGAAAACAACATGGAAGGATAACATTTTCACAAGTGTATGTTTCTAACGTGGACTATTGAGTCTCTTAAATCGAAGCATTGTTTTTAGCCAGATCCCAATTTGGTGCATCTGCACTAATCTTCTGAAATCATCATGGAATAACTGTAATTTGTCCAAAATCAGATAAAAAAGGTTCATGCACGATAATGTGCGACTCATTGTCTCCCTTGTACGGTGCTAGTTGGACGCTAGCGGAATGCGACTGGCCTACCGCATACACCTGTCCTGCTTCTGCTCAGGTGCTCATGTCACCGACCCGACACTTTGGTGCAGTATCACAAAAATAACAATCGGTCTGACTTTTCGTACCGAGGGTCTATCAAACGTTTCATTGTGGTCCCAGACCCGCGGCCATAACGGTCCAGCGATTGTGGTCGGATGCAAACTGCACCAGACGAATGCGGAGCAGACTTTCTGGTGTTGTTTACAAAACTGTGGGTCGATTGCTGTGGGAGATTTCCGCTCGCGGTTGTAGCATAGCGACTATATGATAAAAAAATTAGGAACAGTTCTGCGCCGAAGGAGTCGGGAAATGGCGTGATCGATGTCGCCTTGAACTGACTTTACTTGTTTATGCAAGCAAAAAATAACATAAATACCCTCGCTTATTAATCCATTAACGTATTATGAGGATCTATTCGTGAGAGCCGATATTAGAAAAAAAACAATATTGCAATGTCGTGAGTATTATGCAAATGGACGATAAAAGGCACTAAATATAAATGTGTGTCTAGGTTTTAGTGATTTAAATATGCTTTGGGTTATTAAATGTTACTCTAAATAGAAAGTCAATTTAAAAATTGTTAATTATATATTAGGGGGACCGAAAAGTAATTAAAAAATTCACAAGATCATATTAAATACTGATTTACAAAATAATTTTCGCCATTATCAACAATTCTCTACTTATTATTGACTAAAACAAATCGTTTCTTTAACCGATTCGTTACGGCGGCTCGAAACCAACGGCTCTGGCCGATGGGGTCTATTTTGTATGAAAATATACCCCAAACATTTCAACATAAATTATTCGACAATACTTTGACAATTATTTTAAAAATGGATTTATCTAAGAATAAAAATAGTTATTCATGGTATGCTTCATAATTTGGTCGGTACAGATTTGCCTACCTCACTTAAATGACACGGTATCCACACACTTTGTTTATGAATCTGGCCATATACTTTTAAATGTTATTATATTCATCAGTCACTACTGGTCTCCTCTATAATAATTCCATATTTCCTAATTAGTCCAATGTCACTCTCATCATTACTATATATAGACATCACTGGCTCATTACAATTTTTAGAATATTTACTTGTCATCTTTGTTAAAAAATCTGTGACTAATGATTGTTCATTATTTTCTTGTCACGTTCTTATTAATTTCTTCACATTGACCGCAAATATTAATTTTTTGACCAGCTTTTTAATGTCATCAAATGAATATATTTTCTTTGCTTAACCGCGTTGAAGTAAATAACGCAAACAGTACTGCGTAAATAGGAGTTTGACCTACTACTCATTTCTGACCTGGTGACCTGGCTCGTATTAGAAGAACCTAGGAAACCTGGAGAAAAACCACTGAAATACCGGTTACATGGTGGGTGCGTGTCTGCAAGAGCTGAGCAGCTGGATGGAGGAAGACCAGAATCGGTGGATGGCGTAATGTCCTTGTTAAACGAATTGAAAAAAGACTTGCTTGTGCATTAGCGGCTGGTGAGCAGATGAAGCGAATGTTTGGGAAATATGGAAGATTTTCTGATCCTCCTCTTGCACATATTTGTTATCTTATATTTGGATATATGTATCCGATCAGCTTTAAATACCTACTAGATCTTAATGTAGAAGAAATCATCATAGGCCAAAACCCATCCTCCATTCCGTGACCACCTCTAGGATTCGCCTCAAAGCATTATCAGTAAGGTGGCTTCTTCTGGGTATTGCTACGACGCGTCATCTGTCTTCGTTTTTTGGTGGCCTATCTGGGGATCTTTCCGATTCGTTAGACGTACTCTCCGAAGCATCCATGTCCCATGTCATCAGCTGTGATGATGATAGATGGGATAAGCCTGTGGGTCCATATTATCATTGTATCGTCATCCCAGTGATCCTACCACCTTTTCATTAGCCGGAGGTGTACTCTTTTCCTATGCTCATTGCGTTAGGTTCTGGATCTGCGGTAGTCAAAGATCTCTTTATGCTCTTCGGCAAGCAAGTTTATTAGTGGTAGAATGGCTAGCACCAACATCACGTCTTCGCATTCTCCCTATGTACTCTTACAATATTCTTCCTTGATTTCTCAGGTTGGAGCCCAAATTAATACTCCGTGCAAAGAGTACGGACTAGGCGATGTTCAAGGAATGCAGTATTTTCTGTTTTGGACCTCGCAAATTCGGCATGAGTCTCGCGAAAGCAGTCGCATAGCTGGCCACCTTTCCTGCCACTCGAATCGTCCGTTCTCTGAGGTTCAACTTGACTTCGATTTGAACTCCCAAAGAACGCTGCGATAAACAGAAGGGGATCGGAAAATGAAGGAGTTCATTCATCAGCACTCTTACCTACAATCCTATTTCTTGGTCAGTTTTAGGTTTTCATTACTGGAAGATACTTAAGTATGTACAGATTTCATGAAGCGTTGTTGTAAAATTCCCTCTTTTTCAGGTACCTTGTCTGTTTTCGAACGTAGGCGAGACGATCTACATGTTCTTGTTTTATCTCCATATAATTGTCTATTTTTAGTAAGCTGGGACAATTCTGGAGCTCCCAATCCTGTTCAGTTACGAATATAGCGGAGCCATGATAGCTTCTTTCTTCCCAACTACCATTTACCTTCTAGTTTTCACTTCATTATGGTCTGCAGTAGACGATACTTCAAACGCTTCCAGTCGGTTATTATTCGATACCAGCAATGTCCATGTCTCGTAACCAAACCTTTCTTAATCATGGTGGTATCATATTTTTTACAGTGACTACTTTTTCAAGTCTCACAATTGACTTTCAAGTCAATTGTGTTATTTCTTTAACAGTTGTAGGAAAAAAATATACACAATCCTAAATAGAAAGCTTGAGCCACCGTTAATTGATCCGTCACGGCAGCTCGAAAACAACCGAGTCATGCGAAGGGGGTCTATCAAAGACCCCAAGCATTGACATTTTTTTAAATGGATTATTATTCTTTGGTCAGCACCCTCATGTCTGAGGATCGTGATTATTCTTATTCCGAAAATTCTTGATTTTGTCTTTGCAGGATTCTCTCCATTCTGGATCCTGCATCGCAGCTACTATGGTGGAGCCTGTGGCGGTCTTCACTTGGACGCTCCAGCGGGTGAGTTTCCAAGGGCGACGGGCTTCTTCAGGCTATTATTTGGACTGACGAGATGCCCAAAGTATCGAAGAATCCTTTCGAGGCATATGCTCGAAAGTTGGTCTTCTTTGCAGTTCCTCATTTATTTTAGGACAGACACGTTTATGCGTTTAGCGGTCCATGGTATACTCAGCAGACGTCGCCAGCACCACATTTCAAAGGCGTCAATTTTCTTTTTTTATATTCCTTTATAAAAATTGAGAATACCGGGATTACTAACAATAAAAATAATTATTCATATGTTTCATAATTTGGTCGATATTCTCGGCGATGTCTTGCCGCCGACTGAGTTCTCGAGGCACGTGCCACTAGTGCGTTTCTCTCGCACTTGGCTCATCATATCGAATGCGACCGAAAAAAAACATTGCGCCCATAGCAATAGAGGCGAATATTGTGGTTTTTATTATTTTTCCGCAATTACGGACAATAAAGGTAAATGCTTATTTATGATAATACTTCTTTAGACTTTTTTGAACCAAAAACTTCGGCACGGCTAGGCTAAGGTCTCTTCTATCCTCTCCCACCTGAAAGGTAAATTGGAAAATTATGCCGTATAATCAATTCTAGATTTTTTAAATTTATATAATTCTCAAGAAATGAATAAAAATTGGAGATATTGAAAATGAAACAATAAAAAAATGCCGCAGTCAATTTCTCCGATTAATTCTCGCACATCGAATGCCTCGGTTCAGATTGCTATTCAATAAACCGTGAACGGTATTATTGTTTCTGGCCGAAATCATCCGTAACCGAGGCACGGCCGTATGTTTTTAGGATTCCGCGTGTACCATTATTGAAGAGTGGCCATCGTTAATGAATATGAAATATTTTCAAAGTTGTCCGATTGTATAAAACTGTTGCCATTCAAGCCACTCCAGAATCCGGTTTGACTTGATTCAAAAAAATATTTATTGTGAGAACACGCTGATGAGATAAGATCATGCCGCGTGAAACGAAATATTTCCAAGGAATCCGCGACCGTTGATAAATATAAAAATATTTTTTTCCATTCGGCATTGTCGACGACAATTAAGCGTGTTGACGCCGCCGAGAAGACGAGGATCTAATGACGTCGAGATGCTGCCTAATTGTCGATTATCCGGCTGTAATAACAGCTGTTGCACTAAATTGGACGTAATAGTCGTCGCGGGCGCAAATAACAGCTTTTTAATTATCAAACTTAGTTATGGAATCGGATAATTAGATTTGTTTCAATCAGTCGATTCATTCAAACGAGACGTCGCTCATAAATCTTACGAGAGATAGCGGAGATTCACGAACATCGACGCCATTATTAATCAAAATCTTAAAAATAATAATACATACGCCATTGATTGCTTCAAGCGTCGTTACTTTTAATATAGCCCATCTTCTCGTACGTCTCCTTAACATTTTATGTAGATAATATAACAAGAGCAGTCTAGAATGCGACTATAAAATTTAAGATGCTGTAGCGAAATATATGGCATGCATATTATACTCCTTTGTTAACTAGATATATATTAATTGATATCAATACTATAATTATAACCATTATTACTAAATTGGCACGTCCCAGGAATCCGATAACTCATCTAACATCATGACTGAGCATTTAATTTTTTTTTACTATTTCTAAAAATATGATATCGGTATCGATTAAAACGTTTTCTTTTATTTAATCCATATAATAAAGATTTAAGTATTGTGTCCGTGAATTTTTGCGCACGATTGTACGTTTAGATTAGGCGATTTCGCATTAAGTAATTAATTTTGTGACTGTTTTCATGAAAAATGTATAAATAAATACAGTCAATATTGCAATTACTCCAAATGATGTATATCTGGGTTTAAAGAATCACGCATAATTCTTTCAATCAATGGTTCTCAATATGTTTTGAAAAAATCTCTTAATAGTAGCTGATCAGCACAATTTGGGCAATCAGCACCTACCAAGGGATTGATATATTGACTAGGGACAGTCAAGATCCTTTATGGGTTTGCGACAGTCGGATTCCACCAGTAAATTTAACGGCATCAACCAGTTTTAGAGGACTTCATGATAACCACTTTTATCACTCAGAATTTTTTGAATCATCGATGGCATTTACGAAGTTTTAAGACGTCTCCATATTTTTTGTAGATGGCCTCGGTAGCTTCTTTTGGCTTCAATCCATTATCGAATAAAAATAGCATAACAAATCTTAAATGGGTCCCCTTAGTCTCTGGCTTTAATTTGTTAATTTAAAAAAGTATTTTAAGTTAAGCGAAATATGTGTTGATTTGAAATTAGAGGTATCTTGATATTCTTCATATGGCGTGAACACATGGACCATGAGGGGCCAGCAAGAAAAAATGATTTTGACGCCAATTAGGAATAGTATGGATTGATAAGAGCACAAAAGTCTCAGTCTTCAAACTACTAAATGTTCTGAATAAAGATAAACTGTTATCTCAAGAAGATTCTGCACTGCTTTGGACGTATTCCTAGAAGAGATGAAGCTCGTCGTACTTACAAACGAAAAAGGGCGAAGAGAAATGATAAGGTTCCATCAAAATAGCAGTATTATTCGATGTAGAATGAAGAGAATCTTCTTTATAATTATTCTTATCGTTGCTCCAGCATTCATTGCTTTATATACACTTACAATCATACAGAAAGGACTTACAATTTCAACTATTATATATCTTAGGTCCAGCGTGAAGCTATGATCCTATTTTTGTGCAGTCTAACCGCTTGCAGTTCAAATCTAACTATTACGTTTTGCAGACTGATCTTAAATTTTTTTTTACTGCTTGCTTTGTCACCTGAAGATCATTAATTTCCTGAGAAGCCTTGGTCGTTTTTTTCCAGTTTTATAGCTTGGTTAAGATATATTGACATATTCTTCTACGTTGTTCATGTTAAGTTCAAGTGAACTATCTGCATGAGGATTCTACTAATATATGTTATTCATGATTGCGGCTTTTTGCTTTAGATACTTTAAGAATGCCATCTAGTAATATGTCTTCTTCTTCGCGTATCTTATCTATGTTTGGACGTAGGAAATCTACTGAGTTAAAGCTGGAACCATTCTAGATCTCCCAAGGCAGTGCAGTGCATCTTCTTTTTACCCAACTTATAGTTAGCAATGAGAAATGACCTATGAGCAAAGCTTCAATTAACCCCCCTGTAAGTCTGGTGTGCTTGAAAAGACGAACTACGTCCTTCTTCAGGCGCCTTGTCCGTTTTCGGACGTAGGCGATCTACATGTCATTGTTTTTTCCCCCAAATAATTGTCTGTTTTTGGCGAGCTGGAACAATTCTGGAGCTTCCAATCCCAACCCACGACAGCTTCTTTCTTCTCAACCACCGTTTATCTTCTTCTTTTCCCTTCATGATGGTCTGCAAGGGGCGATACTTTGGTCTACGAATGATGTCACCAGAGTACTAAATTTTTCGTTCCCGCTTCTTGTGAAGAAGTTGAAGAACGGTTTTAGCCGTGTTCCGCTCATGGAATCTTCAACATTCTTTTATTGTTATATAATGTTTTTAAATGATTCCAGGGCCTGTGTGCGCCGCTGTTAATCTTTCTGGATCTGGAGAGGGTTTAAGAATTTCTTTATCTCGGATCACTACTTACGAGTAACGGAAATTGTGGGCCGGAGATAAGAAGGCGAATAGGGATGGCTAAAAATGCGATGTCAAAGTTATCAACAATTTGGAAAAACAGGGAGATATCAAAAAAGACAAAAAAAGGCTTAGTGCAAAGTCTGGTAATATCAATTTTTATTTACGACGTAGAAACCTGACCATAAAGGAGAATATGAAAAAGAAACGTCTGCTGAGAATACCATGGACCGTTAAACGCACAAACGTGTCTGTCCTAAAAGAAATGGGAAACTACAAAGAAGACCGACTTTCTACCATATGTCTGGAGAAGCTCGTCGCGCTTGGAAACGTACAAAGACGTAGGGGGAGTCGCAGGGCTCCCACCCCCTGAAGCGACCATTGAAGACCGCCACAGGCTCCACCATAGTAGCTGCGATGCGGGATGCAGAATGCAGAGAATCCTGGAGAGACAAAATCAAGAAAATTCGGAACTCGGATTGATCACGATCCTCTGAGGGTGCCGACTTGAGAAGAAGTGTGCGCCGCACAATCTGACCATATGGACGGCGCGCCTCTGATGCTGATTACAGTAGGATATAATTCGGTCCATGAACTCTTCAACATTCTTTTGTAGCACAACATTTTAGCCGATTGTTATACGCAATGTCCACGTCATCCTTACCAATATGCTATTTTCAATTCTTCATCGATGAAATGTTAATATACCTCGTGTAAATCGCGTGTAAAACTGAAGCACTTTTAATTGAACAGCGTAATATCGCTGGAATGGGCGTGCTGAAGTAATTTATGGAGCATTTCTTCAACGCCACGTGGTTACTGCATTGAAATTTCACCCGTCGAAGAGGACTTGAACTTGATATTGACAGAGTCATTGGCGTAATCAATTCCGCGCCGCCGGTAAGTGGGCCACGTGATAATGATTACATTGGCGAATAGACCGTTACGTCGCTCATATGACACTCGGCGCCGAGAGACTCGGTCCAACAACCGTTACCTGCCTATGTCCATCCGACTATCGAGGCCAACTTTTACTCTCTGGATACAATTGATTCACCGAGCACATACGTCGAAACCACCGAATCCGACACTGCGCAAGCTGGGAACGACGACGGACCGTCCGGCGGCTCTCTCTTCAAATCATAGACAGCTCTAACACTTCTCAAAGTACTGGGCGGCGGTCCCCGTTAGACTTCAGTAGGTCGCTAAATGTTTCAGTAGAACCTTAAGTAGCAAAAAAAAAAGATTTATTATTAAAAGCTTTGAGAATCGACTCGCTTCTTCATCATCTAATCGCTTGCGCTTCTGTACCACATAATAAATCAAACATTTTCACTGTTCAAGCTGCTTTACGGATGCATAAATAACATTCCGATACATTGTATCGTAAAACCAAAACAATATGTGATACAACTTTCTAAATTTTAATTACAACCATAATAATTAATAAGAGATTTCATATTCATATACATTTTTAGGTCAATCGATATTATGACTAGAATTACATCATGCATGAGTATTGGCCAAATTGAAGAAACACTGCAAACGATGCAAGTTATTGCGTTTTTGCAATACTTATCAATATTGGGTCGCTTGAGATTTGTTCGTTTATCGATTTCAGGTTCGGTTTGGATTATGCGTGTACGTAGGTTCAAAACCCGTTAAAGTGCATGCAGGCCGCGCATGCAAATGGTTTTGATGCATTTTGTTGCAGAACGGGTTTAGAAACACACTGTTAAAACTGAATCATGAACGTATTACACTATTAAATGGACGAACTTGACTTATATATTAATAATTCAAAGTCAAAGATGCGTCTAGTCCTTGGATTTCTTCAATATTTTTCGTGGATTTACTGCTGGACACAATCCTTAAGTATTTTTTTTACTATTCCATGCGGTCATATACCTTCCAGATATAGAAAGGATATGCAGTCAAGTAAATATATTAAAAAAAAGATAATATTGAGTCATTTTCTGGGAATTCTTCAAAATTCTTTAATTTTAAGCGCTCTTGAATATGGAAGATTAGGATGGAGTATTGCAGTATCGATGTTATATTGAATCCGTCACAAAAACTCTGATATTGGGATCAAGATACGTATAATTTCAGTACTTCTGAATATGTTTGAAGATATATAACTTTTTTTCAATAACTGACTCATGAAAAGATTTCCAATCATCGGTATAATTATGTCACAATGATGAACGCTATTAGATTTTGAAGAAAATGCTATAATATGTTAAACGAAATAATTATATTTTTTTGCGGCGCCCATGACGTTCATGGGCACACGAATCGTATCCAGCGTGCATCGTCATAGACATTCGTTTACGCGATTCTTTTGTTCTTTAGTATATATCAAGAACCAAGATTCATCACAAAAGTCACTAGTTTGCTTTATTAGTTTTCTAGAGTGGAGATCTGAGAGCTTTTCAATCAAAATCAATATTCATTTAATCAACCAAAATCCCAGTCATCAGATATTTATGTTTTTTCATCTTCAGGGACATATAAGAATACGCAAAGGGCCTTGTGCGACGAATATGGAGGTTGCAACATCATAATGATGCTGTTCTTGACAAAATGTCTTTCTAAACAAGTAAAAAATCGTCGAGCACATCAAAATACGTGACATCTTTTCGACATCCTATAATAAAGTAAGTTTTCCATATGTCTTCCAATGTCAAGATACGCCAGGGAAGTTTTTTGGACTTGCCCAGCTTCGAAATGAATCATCTTTGATGAACAGTCATCTCAATAATTAAATGGGATTATTTGATTATTAACCCTTTGCTATATTAGTTAAATTATTTATTTTAACCCATTACAATATTTCTATAAATATTATCTCTAACTGTTATCAAAAAGACTCAGTAAAGGCAATCAAATAAATATGAAAGAGCGTGTTATTAGGACGAGATAAGAAAAATCGTCGGGATTTCCATTCTTGTCTTAATAAATTTTATTAAATATAATAAAAATAATTGTTTACGTCTACGATGTCAGGTCATTGCTTTACGGTACAAGTTATTTATTTTTTAAATGACCTTTGAAAAATTTGGCATCTTTGACAATCTGCTTTGAAAAAAATATATAAATGTCATAGTTTAATTATTTATTTGGAAATATTTAAGAAGCATTTATGAATCAAAATGTTAGATCTCGTTAGAACTAAAGTTTGTATCAAACGATTTTTTAAATTTAATCATAATGCATCGGCCGCATTGTTTTAGTAAAAGTTTAAAACGATGAGAACGATACGAAAAAAAAATGGGTTGTGGAGATAATTGGCGATTGATACGGGGAAGACGACGTTGTTTGTGTTTTGGAATTCTGTAATTTTGATAATAACAGAGTGGTAACCTTTACACACAATGATAGCGTCGCTATTGTCATACGAGTCTGACTTTTGTTTCGCTCGACGTATAATCGTCCATATTCCAGATAAATACTATTGTTAAATATTTCCATGGGCAATAATAGAACATTTCGGCTGTAATGATTGCACGCGTTTCAGTAACAACCGGCCGATACGGTAAATCATTGTTTGTGGAACGTGAAAATTGTGGCATGGAAGTTCAAATAAGATGGATCTGAATTGATCCACTTATATTTTTGGAAATATAAATCTAATAAATTAATAAAAAAAATTGGAAGATTTTAGGGGAACCGAAAAGAAATCCATTATTTTTATTATTTCATAAATTTATTTTTATTGTTAAACGTAATTTTTTTATTCCAGAAACTTCTAGAGAATACGTCGGACAATATCATCATCATTGGTTTGAACAACAGCAACCCAAATACACTGTGTAAGTATATGTGAAAGTTCCCACAGACGTCGGGATTGATGTTGGATGTTTAGATCGAAATTAAAATACGCCTTTTAATAAAAACGAACCTTAAAATTTTAGATTAACCTGAATCCCGACGGTTTAAAGTGTAGGAGCATTTTAAGCCATAAGTTTTTAATGGATTAATTAAATACTCAAGAATTGGCGAGTAAGTGTTAAAAATCGTTCCTATTCGTAGTTTAATTTGAAACCATCTGGTTCTTACCACAAGAGGATTCAATTATTAACCGAGAGAAGATAAGCTATAGTTAATAAGAATAAAAATATATATGATTTTATTTATTTTCACAAGTTATTGCTGAAATATTTCACCAGTTAATAGTCTTTGACCTAGATGGGGCCTATTTGGGACCTCAAGTTTTTGTCCCAAACTTTTTCATACAAAATATACCCCATCGGCCAGCGGCGTTGGTTTTGAGCCGTCGTGACGGATCGGTTAACTTTATGTTCCACATAAAATACAGTAAAATTTTAAAATTTCGAAAAAAGTGTAGACAATAAAGACAAACAATTTAATCAATTTTATAATAATATTATCAGAAATATGTCATCATTGATACTGAATGATAACTTTAATCGTAAACTAGATAAATTTATTCTCATTAAATATTTTGTTGTAGAAATTATAATCAAATATTCGACTTATTTTCATGAAATATAAAAAAATAACAAATACTTCAACTTATTTTTATAATAAGTAATTTTATAATCCTTTCGATCATCGCTAGTTGAAGACTACAATAAACGAAATATGGTGCCATTTTATTATGCGGTCTACCTTTAAATCACGGTCTACCGATATTTATTAATTCGTACGTTCGTACGGTAAAAAAATAAATTAGATTATTATTAACAATTATCACGATATATATACTCGACGTATATCTTCTTTGTTCTTTCTTGACGCTTTCCAACAAATTTGATCAAGTTGACTCTTGTTTTCTTCAAAATATTTTTTTTGATCCAACCATACTACGATTCTAATCCATTATGTCCATATTATTTAAAAACAATTTTAAATGAGAGATATGCTAAAGTTTTAGTCAAAAGTACGTATGAATATTGTGATTTAAAGGTAGACCGCATATCAATGTAGAAAAACGATGGTAGACCGTATACTAAAGCAGCATCCGAAATTATGTGACCATTAGGGTGACCAACCAATTTAAAATAATTAAAGCATAAACAAACACATATTTATTGTTTTTTTTTATTAGTCATAATATAATCGTATCCGTGCAAAATTAAAACGAAAAAATGAATATTCGTCCCAAAAGCTGTCACAAACAGTTGACATCGGAACTTAATATTTCGACACGAGAAATTCTATCCTATCCATAAAAAACAACCCTATTGATTAAATTCAGGTAAATGGAGTATTTTTTTTTAAATGTTTCTTAGAACTCTTGTCCGCAATATTACAAAAAAAACAATAAGGGTAAACGTATATAATCGACGCTACATTTTATAAAAGGAAATGGTGCATCAGGTGCACCATTTCGTTTTTTTTGCAAAGGGTTAAGTAATGGAACCCATTCTCCAAGTAAATTATACATTTTTTTATATGAAAGTCCTGAATAAATAGATTTTAAAATAAATATTTAAAAAAAAAGTTCCATCCATTCTCCATAATGTAAACGTTTAGATAAATGTTCACAGAATGATGTTTCGTGGTTAATATTACATTATTTTTAATGAGGCAATTTTAGTAGAATTTTTGCCATCAAATATAATAAAAGGTGTGCAAAAAACGAGGGTCTGATGAACATATTTGTGAAATGCAAATTTGGGTCATATGTTGGAATTTATTGAAATAATTCAATTACACATTCGCAAAATTCGTTATAAAATGTTAATTTGTGGAGTCGACTAATTTAGCCATCCTCTCCATTTTCATCGGGAGTAAAGGTCATTTTTTTATCCATTAATATACATTTATTAGTGGCCTTCTAATCCTGAGGCCGGTCTTTGCCACCTGGAGGACACTACGCGATCTCCAGCAGAGACAGGTTCGTCCCAACCCTGATGCCAGGACTGTGACGGTCGCTAGACGAGGCTAGGGCCAATTCGTATTTAATTAACGGTCTGATCGGATGCTATAGCCATCTCCTGTAGCACAAACGTCACCGAATTGGCCTGGATAGCGGCCTGGCTCCTCATAGCTCCGTAGAATCTACGAAACCATGATTGTGCCAACTGCCATCGCCACCACGAACAATACTGATACGCGACAACACTCTATACCAGTGGTTCTTAACCTGGGCTCGATCGAACCCCAGGGGTTCGGTTAGTTAGTCTCCCGGGTTCGGCAGAGGTCAAAACAAACACCTAACTTAATGTACGATATTATGAAAAATAATACGACGTATGATATAAGGGTTCGGTGAACGCGCAAATGAAACTGGTAGGGTTCAGTACCTCCAACAAGATTAAGAATCACTGCTCTATACTAAGCTATATTAAAAAAAATACATATTAAAAGTAAAATTTGATTTTATTATAAGTAAATTGAGTATTATATAATCGTATATAGGATTATTTAGTATAAATCTATTATGTTTTGGGATAACCTTTGTCGGAAGAGCTGAATGAAATTTCAGCAAAGGGGTATACGTCTCTAGTGCACCTCAGGTATATCTCAGGTATGGAGGTAAGCTAGTCAAGTACTCAAGTTTGTTAAGTGCTCATTGTTCATTGTGTTTCATCATACGGGCGTTGCTGGTAGTCAGAGTACAATTCATAGAAAGGGATCGTCACGATAATAAGATTTAACAGCGGCAGTCAAAAGATGGAGACTCACAGATACATAATATCAATGCTTGTTTTTTTTCATTTTTTTAAATTAATGCACACCGCTTTATATTTTACAAAGCCATCATTCCTTTGGGTCTTTGCATAATTGCCGTCATTCCATTGTGGAAGATTGCAAGTCATAAATATTAGTGATTTAAAAGCAGATTCCCCGCAACAAGTGTTGACAAGTTCACATTTTTTACGCGGTAATTATGCAGAATTCCGTCACATTATAAATCTTCAAGAGTAGTTACCAAAACACTTCGTTTGGATATATATTTAAGTATGTCGTAGAATTTTATTTGTGACTTTAGCATAGCTAGTTGCAATGGTACCTTGGTATACGTCCTAAATCCGTGTCAGATCCTTTGTCCTCTTCTTCTTCAGGTGCCTTGTCCGTTTTTATACGTAGGCGATCTACTCTTTCTTGTTATTTCTCCATACATTAATTGTTTTAGGCGAGCTGAAACAATTCTAGAGCTCCCAAATCGGTCGAGTGGCAAATGTTCTGGAGCTACCAAGGCTTCATTCTTTCCAACCACTGTTTACCTTCCACCTTTCCCTCTATGGTGGTCTGCTGAAAGCAATACTTCGGCGATATATGTTAATTTTGCATGTGTGCGCCGCACAATCTGGCCATATAGATGGCGCGCTCCTGTTTTAATATTAAAAAAATGGATAAGTTCAGATCCTTGAACTTATTCAAACAGGACGTATACCAACTCTGTATATTTCCTGTTTCTTACGTAGACACTTGTTTAAGTATATTTTTTTTCAAGGAAAGTTGCTTCTGCCTCCTCTTCATAATGTTTCGGAAATGCGACTGTAAAGGTATGGAAAACATGGAAGAAGGATTCGTGACTTGGACCATGGCATCGAAAAATTTAATAAACAATGATATCATTAGACAGCTTCTCTATTAATAAAGGCACGTGATCCGTCCAGCTTCTGGTACGCTCCAATTGGCGAGACCTGGCAGTGACGGCACTCGTGGCGGTCCAGTGTCCAGAGTATCGGCAGAGAGGTACCCTTCCCGATGATCCTTAACGAGGAGCCGGCTGGGGGCTCGACGCTAGCATTCCAGGCTGCGGTCTCAAGTGGGGGATGCTGAGGCAGAGTCTGCGAACAACCTCTACGGCTGTAGGTTGGCTGGTCTGTTACGATGATAATAAACAAGTTCGGTGACGATTATAATTGCCATGGAAAGGACGAGAGGAAAGTTTCCAGAGTCGTCATGGCGGAGTGACGCAGGAGGATGTTCACGCTACAACTGCGGGCGGAAGACTTTCCGGGGGAAGCGTGGTGCATTTCCGGGACGCAACCGTGTGGTGTTGCCAGGACGCAACATAGCGTCAATTGAAATGATTATTGGAATAACTTCAATTGACTCCATGTTGCGTCCTGGCAACACCACACGGTGATGATTATTGGAATATTATAATTATAAAATCCATCCATTGGCAAAGATTTCCTTGAATTACGAAGTGGAAGCTACGTCTATGTCCACTTCATTCGAGCCCAAAGAAAGTGTATTTATATTAATATAGTGCTCCTCTTACTTCTGTTCAGTTTTTGCAGCTCCTCAGCGGTAGGCTCTTTCTTGTCCCTGTCCACTAAGTACTCCACATCACCATTGCTGACATCCAGACGCACGGACCTGCCCTGCTCTTCCACTAAGACATATTCTTAAAGTCCCTTCAGTCACTACTAGTATCCGACGCCTGTGTGCAGAACTTCAATTATCGCATCTGTACGTTTGGTTTGCTTGAAAAGATGAAAATGTTTATTATTTCATGTGGGTTTTAAGAAATATAATGGCGCGGGTGTGCGCCGCACAATTTGGCCATATGGACGGTACGCTTCTGTTAACTACTAAACTTCCTGCCAGGCTTTGTCAATGAGATATAAGCAATGGACGATGGTAAAATAATATTTCCAAAACTATTCCAGGTCCACGTCAAGGCTCGCGAGTAGCATTTCAAACAAAGGTCGAATACCTAAACTGTTTTTTTTTTGCGGTCATACAGGTCATTAATCAAGTTGGGCTTATTTCAAATCGGACGTATACCAAGGTACTTCTATATTTTAATATGTTTTCATCTAAAAAATGCAATCAGAGATAATATTTAAATACTAAAATAATGTTCAAAGTTATTTAAAATAAAATCATTTTCTATGTAAATGTAGTATCAGGTAATGCCGAGAAGTTATTTTATTTCGATCATAAATTGAATGTTACGACTATGCATAGTTTTTAGATACCAAGAAATCATCTGGAAATATTCTTTAGTTGTTTATTAATAATTTATATTATATTTTTAATGGGTTTCTTTAAGACATTGATAGTTCTTAGATTCGCGATACCGATGAGAGTTGAAGAAGATATGGTTGGTGGTATCCAAGAATTAGCTAAAGGAAGAACTAATATTTAATAAATATATCAACCCAATCGAAACAGCAGTAATAGGGGATGTAAATCAGCAGGGTGTTGAGGAGTAATAATAGGTTTCTGGTGAAAAACTTATCGTCGATGACCTTCAAGAGCTGACAGAACAGATACGATTAACCCAAAGATCCTACAGATTCCCTTAATAAATAAGTTTGGTAACGTTGCGCATAACTGTTGATCAAAGTGTGGCGAATGATCCGGATTTTTAAAGGTGATTGTGTTTTAAAAAAATCCTCTCTCACATGTGTTTTTAGCAGGGCTGTGGAGTCGGAGTCGGAGTCGTGGAGTCGCGGTGTTTGGGTCGGAGTCGGAGTCGTGAGAAACGAACGACTCCGACTCCTTTTTCGTTAAAATTTAAAATACATTTATTTTATAATAATTATTATAATGAATGTGTATTGTGCACGAATATTAAACTTGCAG
>JAGXCT010034934.1:0-30153 GCA_022495035.1 Philopotamus ludificatus
GGGAGAATATACGCGTGAGAGACTTATTCCCCTTGCATCTTTAGAATTTTATATGGGTGAATGGCGCTTTGGAATCTTTCTGTTATGCCATCCATCCATATAAGTCAAATAAATAAATAAGTACTATTTAAATAGAGCCTAGAGATTCTGGAAAATCTTTATGACATTACCCAGCATAGTTGGCGCTTTAGAGTTAAATGTAATATCACCTAAACATTTTCAAATAAATAAATAATAATTAACGTGCCGATTTTTTTTGCATACTGCCAACACCAAACAGTAATACTTTTTCGGCGCTCTTTATCTTCGAGCTGACGATTCGTATCTCAAATTTTAAAACAGAACTTGAAGAATATGAGATGTCGCTACAATTTCGAAAAGATAAAACTTGATTGATTTTGAGGCTCTGTGCGTGAACGGTGTAAAACTGGTTAAATAAAATTTGATCAATTGAAACTTTGATGAAAACTGGGACATAACGCATAACTAGCACGAACGATAACGACCAGTTGATTTGAACAATCTTAAAAAAATAAATTAGACAGATATTCTTTCTGTTTTTTGGAATGGAGTAGAAGTGTGGACGCTAACAAAAAATGTGATCAAACATAGAGCAACCTTTAATACATGGATGTACAGATGGTTGTTGCATATCACTGAGATGTTAGCTCGTTCATTTGAAGGACGTTCTGGCTAAGGTCCCCTTTTGACGACAACAGATGACATAATGAGAGTAGAGCGTTGTTCAACCTGTGGTACACAGAAATTTTCTGCTGGTCCTCGACTAAATTGGATTTTATTACTCTTAACCGCAAACTCCTACTTCAAATGAGAGAAAACTTTCTTACACTACTACAGACCGATCTCGCCGCTATCACATTTGTATAAAATCTTCTTTAAGCATAGTAAATAGACTCTCACAAAAACTAGATCAATTTCAACAAGCAGGCCGGATTCCGATGTGGCTTTAGTACCACATTCATACCCTCAGATGAGTATAACAAGGCTGTTTTAAGACGTCTAGCATAATGTATACTAAGAAAACCCCTTCGACAGCGTCGAAAGATTCCGGATTGGCTATAAATACATCGAAAGACTGAAGTGTTTATACAAATTGTCCAATTAAAGGAGAACATCAAATCGATACAGCTGAAAAGGGGATATAGTCTCGTCAAAATTATTGCTGAAAAATATGTTCAAACTTTTACATTGGAAAGGACAGGAAATTCATATAAATGGAGAGTATATTAAAAACCTTAAATTTACAGATGATATGCATAGTCATAATGGCGGGAAAATGTTGAGAGACGTCTATGGTCCCTCTCAAACAGTAGATAAATAAAAAGGATTTTAGACAAGAGGATCACTATGGATGATCTACGAGAGACGAATACAACTGAGATGGGGAGCGTTTGGGAAACTAAATCATCTATTCGAATCTCTAATCCCCCAAAGCCTACAAAGATATTGAACCAATGTATTCTCCTACTATTGACCTACGGCGCTAAAACCTGGACACTTACGACGAAACTAGTCCACAAGTTCAAAGTAACTCAAAGGGCGTTGTTAGGCATATCTCTGAAAATCCGCAACGAAAAATCTAAAGTGGCTGACATTGTCACAAGAAACTCCCGACTAGAGTGGCAGAGGCCTACAGGGATGAGGAGCGATGGACCCGGAATGTTATGGACTGGAAGCCGAGGACAGTACAACGAAATGTGAGTCGTGCTTCCTCCTACGTCGTAGGAGGAAGCTCGTAGGACCTACGAGGTGGAGCGATGACATAATCAAAGTTGCGGGTACAACACGGAAGAGGAAAACCTATGACCGGACTGCAGATGTTAACAGATTCATCACGGCGGCTCGAAAACAACTGCGTCGCCCGAAGGGGGTTTATTTATTTTAGGAAATAGACCACAAGTATTTGAAGTCAAGATATTAATAAATTTTTCTTTAATATCTTGACTTTTTTTAAAAAAAAAATGGATTATTCTAAAAATAGAAATAATTATTCAAGATATACATAATTTGCTCGATATTTTGGACTCTTCTACTAATCAATATGACGCGTAAATGATACGCACACTCAGCGATGTGTGCTCGGACCGCCGAGTTCTTGCGACACGTGTTAGTAGTACGTTTTACGCGCACTTGGCACATCGTACCGGATGCGAGCGAGAAAAAACATCGCGCCCATGGCAACAGAAACGAATATTGTTGATTTTTATATTTTTTCCGCAATTGCAGACACTAAAGGACAATGATTATTTATAATATTTATTCTAAAGACTTTTTTAGACGAATACAAAAAGTTGGTGATCGCAAAAGAAAAAAACTTGGGGTCCCAAATAGACCCATCGGCTAGGTTAAGCAAGGACTAGGACCTGATTTATCATACGTTTTTTTTTAAATCATATGTGGTAATGTACTTTAATCGATGCTTGGCGGACTGATGCCTTTGGCTGATTATTATTCTCAACCAGTCCGCAGTTGAAGAACGCTGTGTTATTCAAGTCATATTAAGAAATGAAAAGTTATTGATTACAATAAAAAATTGGCAGAAAAAAATGTAAATATGTAAAGTACAAAAATCAACCATTGACACGGGCACGTGTTTGTACAGATTAATATCATGAAAAAGATGCAGTTTACATAGAAATATATATATAAAAAAATGTAAATATGTATTTTATTATAAAAATTGGCATTGAACGTGGAAGGGTGATTATGAGAAAATGAAAGATGGCCTTGATACTTTTCATTTGACTTTTTGATCCTTGATGTAATCTGCACGATATCAATTTGATGGCACTCACGTACACGTGTATATGAGAATATGCGCCTAGATTTTCAGGCACGCTTCGCGTCCGGAGTCCAAAAGGTCTCAGTGCATTAATCCGACATGTTTAGATATTTATACTGCAAATTAAATTATTTACATTCGTTGACATTATTATGCTATTGTGACAATTGAGTGACAAATGCATGTGACCTTACGCAGAGGAACGAGAAATTGTTACGCCGCCGGAAGTTTAGAGGAGTCGCGATTGAAATTACAAACAATCCGGAGGAGGACTGACGCCAAAACTGTTTGCCGGTGACTAAGAAAAATGATTAATGTTTTTAATAAACCGTATCGTTACAAAAGATGTTTACTAGTAATCAACAGATGGTAGACACAACTCGTAATTAAACAAGCAAGCATAAGCTAATTGTCAACTAATCGACAATAATTATTTTTGACACGAGGCACAGAACGAGATAATTCAATATGAGAACACGCATGCGTATTAGATTGGAATCAAGTCATGCATACATTTTTTTAGAGAGAGTTTTAGGTAAATCCAGTGTAAGAATCGCCTTGAAGATCGCCTCTCTCTACATACTAACCGTGCCTAATTTTGCTAAATTTTAGCGATGCCAAATAATATATATATAAATAAATATGCGAAATGGAGTAATTTGCTTTCTTTAGTAAATAATTCGCATAAGAAATTATCTGATAAGAAATTGGCGAAAACAAAATAACACGTCAGGTATTCCAGTTGATAATATTACATATTTTTTGCATTATCGTGATATCATAATTCGTATGTATATTATTGCAAAAATATTTAAATCCAAATTCATTAAACGAATTGAATTTTAAACGTCGAATCTAGGCTAAATTTAATTTTTGCGATTGTCAAAATATTACGAATATTATTTGATATATTTATTGATAATAATATGGCGATGTTAAGCCATAGCATAGTATTGTTTGCCATAATTAATCACAATGAATTACGTTTGATTGGTATTGAATCATAATAATGCTTCTTGGAAATTAATTAAATACTATGTATAATATTCGCAATTCTAACAAATAACGATCTGTTTATTTAGCCTAGCCGTGCCGATTAGGTATATAACTCTATCCATCTAAAATAGTCTAAAAAATAAATATTATAAATAATCATTGACCTTATTGTCTGCAATTGCGAAAAACAATAAAAACAACAATATTCGCTTCTGTAGCCACAGGCGCGATGTTTTTTCTCGCACGCATACGGTACGATGTGCCAAGTGCGAGTGAAACGTATACTAGTGACACGTGCCGCGCGAATTTGACGAGTGACATTTCTCAATTCACCACAAACACTAGCGATACGTACTAGAAGCTTTGTATAAACAAAAATTGGAAAAGAATATATTCGTTCGATTCATGGGAATAAACTAAAACTAAATATAATCGAGACATAATTGAAAACTAAGTTTCATTCAATTTTAAAGTACTTATTCATCAATATTAATTTGGTTCGATTTAATGTACATCATTTTGTACTATTGCTTTTTCTAAATATTTTACTCTTGTTATCTCCTCAGTGCCGAGAAAACGTCGTTCGATACGTTATCGATCTTAAACAATATTATCCCGTTAATTTTCCAGAAGTTCATTGTAACTAATCCAAAAAATAGAATAAATAAAATGTGAATATTATCATTAATCAATTAATCTCTATTTAAATTAGTACACGATCAAATCAGTGTTATCATTGATAGCATCTATTAAAAATATATGTATTTTTCAAGCTTTCATTTCTAATAAAATGATTGTTAATTCAAAAGATATCGAAGACGAAGAAGAAAACTCACTATTATACGGTATTCGACATTATTGTCTATGCACACATTAATATATTGTCTATGGCAATATTCATATTTTTCCAAGGAAAATTTTGACATTTGACATATGACGCTGTCATCCGAGGCAGCGTCAGTCGTTCGACTATACGCCGACGATTCAAACGGAAGAATCTCGATCGTTCGATTCTTTCCGGCCGTCGCGAACACAAGAATTGCAATATCGTAAATAAACAAAGCAACAACAACGGAATATTTTTGAATAATTACGTGCGACAGTTTATGAGCGAACGCGAGTCGGGCGCTACGCCCCCCACGGTCGGGCGCTACCTACCGGCGGAGGCGGCGCGAAATTCAAACCGCGGGCGGCCGGCTCCCGTTCCCGCCTTCCGGCGCGCACCGGAAGTGCCGCGCGGCTGGCGCGGTGGCGCAGTGGCGTGCGACGGGCGGCCGCGGGCGGACTGAGCCGCGCGGGGACCGCGGGCCCCCAATAAAATAAACAACAATATACCTAAATAGCCGACTTGTG
This sequence comes from Philopotamus ludificatus, assembly GCA_022495035.1. Taxonomy (NCBI): domain Eukaryota; kingdom Metazoa; phylum Arthropoda; class Insecta; order Trichoptera; family Philopotamidae; genus Philopotamus; species Philopotamus ludificatus. Next base: position 5,153 of record JAGXCT010034934.1, read on the forward strand.
GCGCTGTGTGTTCATGTGTGCATGTGTGGGGAAACGACACCCAATTCGACAATTTATATCTTTCGTTTAATTGACGCGCGATGATTAAAGCGCGGGTGGGGGCTAGGGGGGGATAACTGTCAATCGACTGCGATTGACATTTAAATTGCGCAAGAATTAAAATTAAAAAAGTTCTTCGCGAAAATGATTCGACGGCATAGAGCGAGCGCGGAAAGAGAACAAACGAGTTTACGAATGCCGAAGTTTGAAAATGTTGAGCGCGGTCATTGTTAAGTAAGGTTGGGAACATTGCGCGCGCAAACGCACCTCCAGTTGGTCACACTGCAAGGCAGCCATATTGTTTCAGTATTCATTTGTTTTTATTAATGTTAAACATATGAATACCGGCAAAATAAATAATCGCCGTTTGAATTTCGTCACACCTCTTAAAAAGGATACTATAATATAAATATATCGTTCTACGGCGAATTTATAATACATCATGGTTTATTCTAAGTGATCTTTCCCTTATAAGACTTCATCAACATATTAAACGCTACGATTTTTTTTGTATACTGGCAACACCAGATGGTAATACAGTGAAACCTCGTATTCGGGTGCCCGGAATTTACGTTTTCCCGCCATTTGCGTTGAATTTTTACAATCCCATTTTATTTTAGTATCCCGTTTTTAGCCCTGAGCCAACGTTTTCCCTCTAATTACGTTTTATTCATCAGTCCCTTCTAAAACGTAAAAACGGAGTTTTACTGGACTTGATTCGGTGCTCTTTATTTCCAACTGGTGATTTGTATCGCAAATTGTAATACTAAAGAACCTAAAATTTCATAATAGATCATTTTTAAAATAAAATTTAGAAATTTATCGCTGTGGCATATACTTAAGCACCTAACAATTCCCTCATTAAATTCTAAAACATTCTAAAGAATCTATAAATTTCGCCTTCCAAAATCTATATATCTAAAAAATTATTTATAAAAAGGTAAAAAGAGTAGACTTAGTACATTCTTCCAACAAATCTCCTTTTCGAAATCCTCGTCCTCCCAGGATCGTACACCTGAAATAGTGAATAAAGAAAAAATAAATAATTGAATATAGTGATAGCAAAAACTCTGGTGTATCAGATTAAAAAAAGACTTTTCTGACGTTTAAAATTAATTTTATCTATTCCAAAGTAAGCCCTCAGGTTTATTCCAATCTTTCAAGTAGCTTGAATGTAGCTTTCTTTATCTTACTAATATTTTGGTTTCTTTTTTCTCATTTTCGGAATAAGAAAAAATCGAATGGGTTGTACAAATGGAATCGTCAAAATATATTGGTTATGTTGGTCTCATCCTTGACGTATGTTGACATTAGTAGCCATATAGAATACTCACTTTATTGTAGTAGAGTTAGCTACTGCGTCTTCTTTCTATTCCAGAAGATAAAAAACACATGAACGAACGACGTTTTTTCAACATTGAGGAGTTAAAGATGCCATTACACTAATGAGCTCTTCAAATATCCAAATAATGAGCGCTTCAAATATTAAAAAGGCTGCAATAAGTTTAAAAATTATTATTGTCGAATAAATATATAAAAAAAATCCAAACTGTTTTTGATTAAACCTCTTATTTGCGTCTATTGGTGTAAGATTTTTTTACATGGATAAATGACGTTATTTCTATTTATATATGTACATATGTCATTCAATCATCGTAATGCAAAAAAAAATGAATTAATTAATAATACATTTTGCGATAATATTTTTTGCAACGTGCCGTATTAGTCTCGTTTCCCCCGTCAGAATAAACACATGACGTCACCAGGCGTAAACAAACAAACAAACACACGCGGCCGACTTTAACGACCCATTAGCGCATTTGTGAGCTAGAACAGACAGCAACACAATATTACAACATTAAAACATGTACAACGGCAACGGACATTGCATACTTGGTGTGATTCGCCGTCGGAGGCATCGCAATCGCCTGACAGCCCCACAGTGAAATTGACGAAAATTCGCGAAAAACACGACCATGATCGTGCAATGTTTTTTTTCCTTGGCCATAAGCGTTCTGCATGCGGACCGTAGATTCTCAAAACATATTTATCAACGGGGAAACTAATTAAATTTAGTTACCTTGTGGTTTGCAAGATGCATGATTCACAATAAACAAGAATATTACAACCATAATTAATCTAAAAGTAAAATAATATGCACGTTATTTTTTATAGCTAACAATCACCTGATAACAATATCCGCTTAGCTATCAATTATTACAACTTTCAATTATTCGCAGTGTATATGCATATGTGTACATGACTATTAAGAATGCAATCGTAACAAATTATTTATGCCTTTTTTAAATTTAATTGTTATGCGCAAATAAATCACTCGTACGATTTTATTGAAAAAAAAATCACTATCAAATATTTATGAAGATTTTTGACGAATCAATATTTATTTAAGCGATAACATTGATCTTGTTCCAGTTTTCTATTTGATTTTTGTGGACATCGTGTCAGATATAGACATAACGTGATAAAAACCGTCCGATTCGAGGCTGGATATCTGCGCGTGCGCATTTCTATTGCGAGGTGCAGCTGAATTTCTAGCATCCCAGCTTCAAAACGAGCGCTTTAATGCGAAAATTGCATTTTTAAAATTGGCAAATATGCAAACTTTTCAACAGATCCTCACATATACATATTATATGCATTGGACGTTACAACGTGACGCACCGGTAAACAAACACAGGGCGTTTGCTTGACATACGTGTGTCAGCCAGTCGCCTCAAAGTGTGGCTCGGAAATCCTCCACTGTTCAAAGAATCGAAACGTCAAATGTCGCATTCAATTAATCGTAATCCATTTAATTTCCATAAACAGTGACAAACAATTCCCTTACGACTCAAATGCCAACCGGATCATGTGGCAATGTGAGATTAGCTTCGGATGAATTATTGAAATTATACGTTTGACCTGAGATAAATGGCAGATACACAGAAATAATGGACCCATTGTAGAGAGAACTTTGTCCGTCGCCATTTTATACTGCAGCGTATCGCTAGAGTACGCGGAAATAAATATATGCAGAAGAATGAAATAAATAACTATTAATACAATGACGACCTTGCGTTATTTTGATACTAGATCTAAGAAAATTTTATATTTCGCATGCGATTGTAGTATTGCGAAATCAGTTTTTTTTAATGTTAAATACATAAATTGTTATTCCTCGCGTTGTTTACGATCTCGTTAATCCATGGCAGAGGTTGCTGAACCGTGAAAAAACAAATACGGGATTCATACTCTTAAGTACAAACAATTTGTGTTGTATCAAGCTTGTAAATGCAGTCCAAGTGCATCGATACTCAAATATATTAATCTATTAGACTATATTAATTGTATTTTCTATTAAAATCATTATTTTATAATGAAAAGATTATGAAAGAAATGAGGTAGATTTGATATTTCTCGTTCCATCGTTCCAGTCTTTTTTAGGCGCATGCACATCCTCTCGGTCTCTTCTACTATTGAGTAGTCTCCGTGTAGAAATATTTCCATACTAGATTTACAATTTCAGTGCTAGTTTTGATTCTACCTTCCATTCACCTGGTCATATTGAAGATCTTCCATTAAATCCTTATTACGTTCCTGCTAAGAATTTAAGACTCCAACATAAAAACTGTCGTTCTTTGACACCATGTTTTTACCTTGCATCTGTTTTAAGATTCTTATAAATCCGTTCGTATCTATAATATATCATAAATGAGTAAAATTTCTTTGTAAAAATGGGAGCTTCTGAATACCATTAAAATACCTAAAATTTAATACTTCCGACAGTTCATTTAAGGACCAAAGTAACGCCTTTTGCAGGCCATCATGGAAGGAAAAGAATCTAAACTGTCGTTGGCCAGAAATAAGTAAGAGACAATATTATAATATAATAGCAACGGATATGCCGGTAAAGATCGATCACAGCTTACATCAATATTGCTTACCTCTTCTTCTTTAGATGCCTTATCCGTTTTCGGACATTACTCCATGCATGTATCGATTTTAGACGAGTTGAAACAATTCTAGAGCTTCTAATCCGTTCCAGTTGCCAAGATTGCAAAGCCACGACAGCTTCTTTCTTCACAACGACCGTATGCCTTCTACTTTTTTCTCCATGATGGTTTGCAGAAGGCTATACTTTGGTCAAGGAATGAAGTATCCAAAGTTTACGGTTCTTACAGTGTACAGAAGCTGAAATTATTTCTTCATCGTGAATACCTCATGGACATGACTGACGTGATCGTAATGATTTTTAACGGTCTATTTAGGACCCAATGTTATTGATTTTTCTAGAATAACTCTTTTAATAAAAATGATACAAATCACACAAACTTTTTGTATTTGTCTACAGAATAAATATGATAAATATTCATTGATTTGTATTGTCCCGAATACAAATCAATGAATATTCGCTTCTGTAGTCACGGACGCGATGTTTTATCTCGCTCGAATCCAGTACGATGTGACAAGTGCCGCGAGAATTTCACGGTCGGTCTACGCGTCATATTGATTAGTAGAAAAAACGAAAATATCGACCAAATTTTGAAGCATATCATGAATAACTATTTTTATTCTTAGAATAATAAATATTTCATCGATAACTTGTATTAAAATGCTTGGGGTATATTTTTCATCATAAATAGACCCATTTCGGACGATGCGGTTGGTTTCGAGCCGCCGTAACAGATCGATTAATTATGACATTCTATCGGGTCTTTCTCTTCCTATCTTGGCTTCTACATTTTCCATCATCGTTAGCTTGACTTCCATTTTCTTTTCGCGTCACATGTCTTTAACAAGAACTCTATCTGAATTCTCCTCAGGTCAATTATGGATAGTTTTAGTATAAGAACGCATCAGTTCTTTTGCTTATCCATGGGACGTTATGCATCCATCTCCAACACCACCCTTCAAGGGTAGTCTTAATTTGATAAGAATGTTCAATATCTATTTTCTACGCAAAATAATATCCTCTTATTTGAGAATCGTTGGAAAATAAATCATCAAAATTCGCATTTTATATGTGGAAAAGCAAAAAATACGCCGAGATTGATATAACTGATACCTTCTGTATTAATACATCGGTCGATTATGTGTTTTTGCACAGTTTGACGAGTGCCAGGTACAGTCCACGTATGTATTGTTTGTGTTGTGTTGGAAATGTTTACTTTTTATATATTCGTAGAAGGCGCGATGGTAGTGTGACGCACACCCAACAACACCCGGATCGTCCACACACTATGTCGAGCGTGTGTCTGTGTATTTACACAAATAACTCATGCCGCTAGTCCGTGTGTCCGTCTGTTTGTCCAATTTTTGGCGGTGTCTTCAACCTTTATTCGAGTTTAAAAATATAATATACGCCCTCTTTAATAGATTATGTATTGGTGAAGGTAACGCTCATATTTTCACCAATCTTCTACATCAATCGACCGATGTCGTCGTTGTTGTTGTTTGATTGTTTGTTCGTCTTCTTGTGTTATACTTTGTTCAATATTACAAATAGTAGTTCAATGTATCGAGTATTGCTCCATATTGGCGATCGTACTAACAGCATTGTAGTCATATGCGGTAATCGCTACAAATTCTCCATAATTATGCACAAACAACCGCATTACCATTTTGCTATCGTTCAATTGACGTACTTTCAGGTGTGCATATCGGTAAAGGTTTGTTGCATCTGTGTTTTTTGTATACAGAAATAATAATGACGAGAAAGAGGAGGAAGGGTCTGGAAACAAACAACAAGTTGTTGCTTTTTCGTCGGTCTCTGGTAATGGCACATGTCTCAGTATTGAGGAGAATTCTTTATTTATTTCCAGACAAAAATGCGTAAACAAAATGTTAACTCGCAGAGATTGGATATAGTGCTCGATGGATCGCAAAAAATGCAACGGACACTGTTACGCCATATTTAAAATACATCTTATTTATGTAATCTATCCACAACAACATGACAATCTTCTTGAACTGGAGAAGTTACAGGAATTAACTATCTCGGATCTCTATTTACAATTAACATCAGTACTTCAATATCAAAACCATCGACGATTTAAAAAAAAAGATAATAAAAATTGATACTTTATTTTCTACAACCTTTTACATATTTTCTAATCTACACAGTGATAATAAAGATTAAATAATTATGCGTTAGAAATATGGTGCTAGCGACACCTATTGGAAATACTATGAACTACTAGTCATAATTTCTGAAGAAAATAGAAATCTTAAAAGATAAACTCTTATTTCCATGTCTTAAAAGTATTATCCGTTATTAGAGTTTGATTAAATAAATCATAGTCAGTGGCGAGCTTAACTTTAATTGCCCCTATACCCCCCTACAGCTACATAAAACCTAGCGTCTGTGTGCGCAGCACAATCTGGCCAAATGGACGATAGTCTATAGAAGCTCGTCATGTTTATCAACGTAGAGGGACGTAGAGGGAAGGGTGTCGTATCTCATTGTGATATTGATTAATAAATAATAGGGGGATAGTAATCGAGTGGTTGATCGATAATCCTCATTGGATAAATTTATCTCCAGATACATTTTTTAAAAAATAAAATGCTAGACAGCTGCTTTGGTGAATACAAAGATCACTGTGATCGAGAAGTTAACGGAAAATACTGGATTATACTAATAAGAAAACATTTTCTTCAAAATCTTGCACTTTGTCTTGTAGCTTAAATTCGAGCAAAAAATCTGATTAAAAAAGTAAATGAATTATTTTATAAAAATAAGAAATATTTATTTCAAGCAATGTTTCGCAACGTTGTCTATATGAAATTCAAGGGATCGACTTTAACTTGCAGCAGGTCCATGATATGGAGAAAAATTGGGGTTCTTCAAGATCTAAATGGGTGCCCAAAGATAATATCGCCACGGGCTCCACCGTAGTAGCTGCAATGCGAGATGCGGAATGCAGGGAATCCTAGAGAATCAAAATCAAGTATATTCGGAACAAGAATGGCCACGATCCTCAGACGCGACTAAAAAAGAAGAAGCCGAATCAACGAACTTGAGGTTTAGAAAAGTTTTTCAGCAGTTCTGGTTTCATAAATATAGCTGTAATCGGTTAAAAATCATATAATCAGGAGCATCAGGTTCATCCCTATCGTTAACAACATTATTTGTGTATTCATTTTATACAAGAATTTTATTAGGTTCTGGTTTGAGTCGTTCCAAATCCAAATATTTACTTACATTCTGTGTCTTTTCAATAAAGCTATGAATATAAATTATGATAGTATATATTTTTCTTTTTAATAATTGTCCACTCCACAAAAGACGGGTTCCGCGGGGTAAAACGTTTGGATAAGTGTGATTCAAAGCATCCCATGGACGAGAATAATACCGAAACAAAAAAGCGTACACGCATTGTGCATTTTTACGTTTAATAGTTAGGGTTTAAATGACTTTAAATGTTTACCAAATGGATAAAAATGAATAAATAGATTCCTCAAGCTTCAGCTCAAGGACAAGATTCAAAAGATGGACATAATTGACCTCACCGATACGGCAGTTGTTCTACAAGAATAATTTAGAGCTTAATAAAGAAAAAGGAGTTAACTACATTTGGTTAATTTACGATAAAAAACATAAATCTTGTAATCCACTTTATTTTTCGCAACGGGGGCGGAGCATTCGACGTAAAAGCTTTTTTCAATATGTATAAATTCTTGTGAATCTCAGACCAAATTATGAGACGAAGAGAGAAAAATGGGCAGTGCTCAATCGTCTCGCAAATTTTTGACCATGATGATGATGACGTAAAAGCGCGGAATCCGTTATTTATTTAAATTTGTTTGACATTTTTCAATGCAAATTATTTTTATTTAAACCGTCGTCGATATTTAATATCGTTCTGGCATTGATTTTTGTTAAATAATAAAAATATATTTGCCAAAAATAAATTATTTATTATCTCTGTCTGGCAGCTAAGTATATTTAAAAAAATCGTCCTCGGAATATATTTACATTTCGGCAATTAATCGGTGAGACGCTAAAAAAATAACATCAACATAAACAAAATAAAGTGACAGGAGTGACAACTGAATTGCGTAAGCCGAGCATGGTCGCGGATCGAGCGGTTAAGGTCGCCGGGGCACTGGCGGAAAGCGTCTGCGTCGGCGGGCCGCGACAAGTGGTGGAGCCGCGCGTGCATGTCCGGGCCCCGCGGCGTGCCCGCGCCCAGCGGCCGGCGGCGCCGCGTCATGCACGACTACCGCCGCCTCTCGCTGGGCTACGCGCACACGGGTACGCCCTCCGCCCTCCACCCTCCGCCCGCCTCCCGCCTCCCGCCTCCCCACGCTCCTGCGACGTTACCCTCCCAATACCACAATCAAAACATTATTATGACCTCGAATGCCCACACGGGCGACTACTCCTGTGACTATAACCTCTTTTTATGTGCATTCTCATAGTAGACCCCCGATAAACACAATATATATACACTAATATCATTTTTAATTATAATCGGTGTACCCAAATATCCTTTCGGTATGTTTGTATATGGCTTCAGTAAACGATGACATTTGATTACAACTCATTCGGTTGTTAAGCTGAAGTATTTGTATTTTCTTCAGATAAAAAATACGACGTTCGTGTTATGATATCCATTTTCGATAGATTTTATAATGATGTTTTCGATATCAAATTTATTATTATAATATTTTTCTCGTTACAGGAAAAAAGCGCAAACGGGAGATCGACGATTACGAAGAATGCGATAAATATCAAAATTCTACTTTATTAAAATTACAAAAAAGAGTTCCTTCGTGGCCCGTCATCGATTCCGGAAGTTATGGCGTCAATCTATTTGAATACCTCCAGCGGACGATTCACGATACGATGACGATCGTGCATAACGAAAAATCGTCGTTTAGTTTATTGACATTATCTAGTATTAGTGTGAAGGAGATGACGACTAATTGGTATACCAATTTAGGAGTTGCAATAGAGCAGTACAAATTGTTAAGCAATATCGTGATCGTCAACGATAATGTTTTGTTTAAAATACTCGGTTCGGTCACGAAGCAGATTAAAATAATCAACAACTATCTCCAGACGAAGTTGACCGCGTACAAATATCCGAAAGTGTTCCGGAGCAACGTTATGACGGCCCCCACCGTCCTCGGACGGTACATATGCACTCACACGAAGTCGTCGTGGCTCGTCAGTCCCGTAAAGTTCACTTCGTTGCCTAAAATTAGACAGTTGCCGTGTTACGGAAACCTCGAATTGCCATCGAAGATCAAGCAAGAGCGTTCCTCGATGACGCACAATTTGGTCAATGGCAATTGCATAAGAAACGGCAACAGAAAGAGACCGTCGGAATCGTCGCACGACATTTCAAAGGATTGCCCGGCCAAGCGAGAAGTAAAAGTTATATCTTCAACGGAGGCGGTCAAACCGAGCTCTTGTGAGTTTGAGATGATATATTACGATATTAATGCGAACGTATATACTCATGTTCATTTTATATTCTTGCAGACGGGGCGAAAATACACATCAAAGACATGAAACTACAAATAAAATCCGAGCCCGAATTTTTAAAATCTCCCAAAGAAGAAAGCAAAGAATCGTCTTCGTGCCGACGATGTCGAAGAAGAGCTAAAGTGCGACGGTGCTCCATCGGCGTGCAATGCCGACGTCAATCGGAACAAGTCGCTTCCGATAATTGGGCCCCAATTTCTCCTTTGTTTGTCCACGGCCTTAAATATCACAGGTAACGCAAAGGAAATAAATACGTTTGATAAGCTGAGGTTACGTTGCATTCAGAATAATATAATAAATTACGCCCCGTTATCAAATGATCCATGTAACTAAAACAGGCTTTAATATGTTATCTCCGATACATGTATATAAATCATCATTCTAGAACCCGTTAATATTAAAGATGAAATAGATGTTTTTATATGGCAGTTTTTTTAATGAGATAATGGATAATTCCATGTTATTCTAATAAATTAAATATCTAAACATCATTTCCGATAAGATTTTCATATGCTATTAATTTTTCATCGTCGATGAGGATTCATTTTAGTTTAATTGCTGATTTTTTTCTATTATTTACAATTCAAATGTAGGCTCGGAGGTAGAAATTAATGTCAAGATTGTGATAGCGAAGAATGCTTTAATCTAAGTCTTGCTAAATTTCCATGAAGATGTATCCTAAATTTGCAGTATGATCTATGGATGTGAGATGTGGTTGTTACACTTGATGATTTTTTTAAAGCTATAGTCTCAAACAATATTTCTCCATTTGGTCCTAATGAGGTGGTCCTTCAATTCCTCATCTTCAGTGTTTTAAGAACTTCCAGTGTGCATTCGAGCCATCGTTTTCTCGGTCGGCCTCCGGTTATAAATTGGTTAGAAGGAGCCTCTGCACCTTAAACTTTCTGACGTGGTCGTTACTCTTAACGCAATGTGGTGCTAGCAAAGAATACTGAAGATTTCATGGATAGAAGACATCATGAATAAATCTGTACATTAACTTCTTTCTGAGGAGTAACTGTTTTTGGACACCATTAAATGCTATAAAATTTAATAAATCTACGTTTATTAAATTTTATGGCTTTTAACAGGGGACGAGGTTTCAAATAATCAAAAAAAAATAGTGATATATTTTTATTTAGAAATCAGTTTAAGTTTTTATATAAAGCTCTTTATAGTCTCGTACATAGCACTCGAGGGTGTAATAAGATATTCCGACGTTGAAACATCTGGCACCATTCTTAATAAATCGGTTCACCTTCTTGCATATTGCGGACGACACAGACATTGGGCCATATGCCTAGGATGAATCCTCAAACCCCTGAGAGTTGAAGAGTACAGTTTCAAGGCCGTTCAGGAATTCACACGTATCAGCTTACTTATTACAAATAACAATGAAACCAATTTGGAAGTACGAAGAAGATCCATGCTGGCAAACCGATCCTACTTTGGACTTCATAAGTATCTAAGGCCGAGATTCCTCTCAAAGAAGACTAAATTCAAGCTTTACATGACCTTCATCAAGCTTGTCCTAACATACGGGTCTGAATGTTGGGCTTTAATAAAACAAAATGAGCGACAACTGGATATCCTGGAGAGGAGAATTCTGAGACGAATATTTAGAGTCGTATTCGACGCCGGGGAATGGTGTATCCGAAGCATCAAGTAGCTGTACCGACTATACAAGGATATACCGATAATAGCTATTGTCTGGTGAGCTAGTTACGTGTCGAGGATGCGGGACAATTAGCCGCCGAAAAGGCTTATGGTTAAGGTTATGGCTGTACAAAGGGACGTTGCATCATTGAAACTTACCGGAAGATGGAGCGACGTGGCAACAAACCATATAAAATGGAAAAGGTTGTTGGATGAGACCAGGGCTCTACAATAGAGCTGTTGTGCCTATGATCACCTAAAACTCTTTCAATGTTTTAAATCGATCAGAAGGTTTCTTCTTGTACGTCTTCTATGCTAGTAAAATAGCTTTATGGCCCTCATTATACCACAGCATTTTCTTTTGTTGGAATTGGATAGAACGAATTTATTTCTTCCTCGTCAGACATGTTTCCGTACATATGACTATCTATTATATCATTGATTTCTACAACTTAAGATATCTTATTTAGTCACTATTTTAATGCACTAAAATGAAACAGGACTGGAGCATAATTCCAGGCACGTAAAAATGGGGTTCCACTGTACTCTCAATACATAGTTGGGGGACTAAAGCATTCTTCTGCAGAGCATCATTGAGGCAATCGATGGTTAAGTAGAAAGGAACTGTCGTGGCTCTGCAACTGAGCCGGTTTGGGCTGATTAAAATTGTTTTAACTCATGAAGCACAGAAAAAATAATGGAAAGTTCACAGAAACTTTGTAGATTGCCTATATCCGATCACAGATAAGACATGATATATGAAGACATATCTTCATGAATTAGATCTAGATTTCTTTCAGTCATATCTTTAAAAATATTGACTCTTGCTGTATCTCGAAGAATGAAACTTTACAAAGGAGTCAAAAAACCTTTTAAAATGTTAATAATTCTTAAAGTAAAAGATGTAGAAACATAGTTTAGATCTTTATACACAATTTATTGTACATTTTGTGGAAAAAATCTTAAAAATTCAGACGTGGTATCCTATTTATTTTGTTGCATTTTTTCGAGATACGGCAAAATTGCTTTCTGGCGTCGATATATTTATAAAAAATCCTTTCTCTGCACCAGGTCACCTCATTTGACCAAACTATCAGCTCGATACTGTCTTCTCATAGATATGATTGGCTGATATTTTATTTTACTGCGAGTAAAATCGTTTTAATATAATTGAATTAATTCGGTGAACAAAATATGGATTACAATATAATAAACTTTAAAATGAAGGATGATTATAAAAAATCTAACTAATATTCATGTTCCAAAAAAAGCTGAAAAATATTTCCATATGATGACCTTCACAGATATATGCGTGTCTGTGATTTAATAAATTTATAGTTAAACGCTGCCAAAAAATTATTCCCTTATTTATGTCAACGGTTCATTTTATTGCTCGTTTCTGTGCTTCGTTGGCAACAATTATTGGATGAAAAAGATACTGAAGATATATGAAACAATTACTATTCTTTGTTACTTTTATTACTGTAAATGAAAGCAATCGTTTTATCATGTAAAAAGATCGAGCTCTGAGAGTACACTCCGAATTATATTTTACTTGGACGGATCCTTCATTCCCTTTTCCAATCTTGCGAGAACTTCTAGAAAACAATTTTCAGTGCAGCGTTTAAACTCCTTTAGCGATTTTGTCTTTATCACCTCAATGTTAGCAAAACGTTGTTTTTATCCAACTTTGTATTTAAATACTTTTTTTAATGAAAATTTTTTATCGTACCTATTTGTGTTGTATGTAAACTTTCATAATTATCAGCTTCGTAGGATGCAACGTATCAGCATTTTTAATTGTTTGTTAATTTATCAAGTATACGAATTAGATAAGCGGAATGTTATTTTTTGCACGTCATATTAAATATTGTACATATGAGAATATTTTAAATTAAATGGAATGCAGTTTCCGATTTCATATTTTTTTCTAAAATGAGAAAAATTATTGAGTGCATCTGTAATATAAAGAAGTTAAATATGTGATTACTGCAAAATACATAAATTGTGTTTGTATTTATCGTATTCGTTATTAGTGAAAGTTTATTACCTTTCAGTCGTAATTAAACAATTAATATGGCAATCAATTATCGTAATAGCAATAAATCTATAATAAATGAACTCACGGATTTTCATTTATATATTCTTCTAGGTTGATATATATGGATACTCATCCGAACGGTGGTGCAACCGTTCTCTATTTGCAGCAAAAGGATATCGATGTATTATCTCCAAGTCAACAAAGTGCATTATCTGAAGAATTTTTAAAGGTTGTCTTTTATTCTCTTTTCTATTAATTTTGAATATTTTATTTTGAATTTTATTCACTCGAATCCATATTTTGGATCATGTATTGAATGTTACGAACAACAGTATTATTATTTAAATTGATGATTATGTTAATCTGCTCATAGTTCAAATAGCCTTGAAAACTATTCTGATAAAGTGGAAGATTACGTAATCACATTAATAAATTTAAGGAATAGTCAAAACAAATAGAATATTAATTAATTAGATTGATTATACATTATTCGTATTAATTTGAGTTTTTAAGGAATCTAACGTATTCAATTTTTCAGTTGGTGTTCATCGAGGATTCCGACGGTTGGGCGAGATTTTGCGCCGGGGTTGTACGGGGTGCGGCCGCATCGTTGCCTTGTTTATTAGAGTATTTAACGCGTTCCTACCCGGGGCTCACAGTTAAAACCGGTTGCCTTTCTAGAAATAGTGATATTGAAACCACAACGATGTTGCAATACAGTCAACAGGTAAAAAAATATACTCATTATTTCTCTCCGGTATTTACGATAAATATTAGGTAAAGCAATAACAAACAATAATTGTAAATTTGTTATCTTGAAGCGAATGTTTCATCGACTTAAAAAGGTGATAGTCCGAATATGCAAAATATAGCTCTCTTGTATCCAGCTTAATCCTTGTGTGTGCATTATAATGCAAAACTGAACGTCTTTAAGCTGTTCCTCCTTTAATCTTACTAATTGAACACACTTTTGCTGTAACAGTCTGACCAAGTTTTAGTAATTAATAGTGAATTATTCTCAAAATATCCCACCAAATACAAAAGGAGAATCATTTTTAGTTAATAAAGCCCAGAAGATGGACACAGATTTAATGAAAGTCATTGTTTTTTCTCCTTGGATTTGTGTAGAGGACCCACTTCTCATCCCCATGATCCTTCTAGAAACGGATCGGTTTCATATCTGGACAATAGAGACAAATATATGATTATTCGTTGTTCTGAGGCACACAAATTCCTTGTTTATTGTTTTGTGCTTTTTAAAATTATCCTTTTAACCCTTTATAGGGCAAAGGCTGAAATTGGTTAATATATTAACCAGTCAGCTTAAGGTCTATATTTTCATGATTTTACAGTCAGCAATCTTAGCAAATTTGCATTATGTTGTCTAAAAGTTCTTGTTGATTTATTGTTATTGACACAATCATTGTCAATAAATAAATAAAAAAAACTGCAATAATTAATTTGCCTTTAAAAAAAGGGCTATGAGATCCCACTACCAATGACTAATCAAACTTTTCATTTCCTTTACATTTGTATTGTTTCACAACAACATTGGGAATATAATGGGTTAAAGTTAAAAATCCAAATAGACGGCAGATTTATTTTAATAAAATTAAATAATATAACGAACCTTCAACAATTATAAATTACATATTTATATATACCGAGAAGATAATGTAAGCGCATGCGCTTTTCTATCGGGAACTTTCAACAACAACAAAAGGAATAGATTAATCCATTTAAAAGAAATATTCAAGATATTAATGAAGAATTCATCAATATCTTGACTTGAAATTGTTGGAATAAGAATAAAAAAGAAAAAAATAATAATAAAATCAGAATAAATAATATTAAAATGAGAATAAATAAGAAAAAAATAAGAATAAATAAGAAAAAAATAAAAAAATAATAATAAAATATGAAAAAATAAAAACAATTAAGAATAAAATCAGACTAAATAAGAATAAAATCAGAATAAATAAGAACAAAAAAGAAAAAAATAATGACATAAGAATAAACTAGAAAAAATAATAATAAATAAATGCAAAGAGATGTATTCAGTGCACGGAGTTTTACTGTATCATAGTGAAGTACGATGGCTATCTCGCGGAAAAGTTTTAAAACGATTTTGTGCTGAATATAAATATGTGTATTATAATTGTAATAATTATTGGTAAAATGTAATCTACAAACTATAAAATATTTTTTAAGTGGGGCGGGAATTAATTAATTCAGATTTAGGGGGCCGTGACATGAAAGTAATTGGAAAGCACTGCTTTAGGAGAATCCTGCGACCCCCCAGAGGGCCGCGGCCCATAATTTGGGAAGCACTGCTCTACATGATTCATCAGGCCCGGCCTAAGATATGGGTCTGAATGTTGGGCTTTGACAAAATAACAAGAGTGACAACTGGATATCCTGAAAGGGAAGATTTTGTGACGAATATTTGAAACTATTTGACGATGAAGAATGGCACAGCTGAAGCAACGAGGAGCTGTACCGACTATACAATGATATACCAGTCCAAGCTGTCGTCAGAATGGCGGCACCGAAAAGTCTAATGGTTAACAAGCCTTCTTGTCCCTGGAGAAAAAGAAGACCAAGGCTGAGGTGGTTGGACTGTTGGACACTGGAGCGACATAGCAGCAGATTGGATAAAATAAAACTAGGGCTGTTGTCATGACTAGGGCTGACTCATGCTTGTCAGCTATTGACTGATGCAATCCCTATTTATATTCGTTAATGGATATAAGAGTGGTGATAAAAAACAAGATGTTCCAATATTGGAACAAAAATGGAAGTGTCATCATCGATTTTAAAAGATCCTCCTGGTTTTGAGTTGTTCTTTCACCCATTTTGACCACTATTGAACTTTTGAGATCTGTAGCACTGTCTTAGTTTCGAGATGTCTATAAATATTGTAGAAACCAAAGCAAATGTCGCCAAAAAAAATACTATGTGTAAATATTAATTGTGATTATTTTATTTCGTATCTAGGTAATGCAAACATACGCCGCAGGAACGTTTCGATGTGGGCCACTGCACCAGATATCTTTGGTCGGAACTGTCCACGAAGAAGTCGGCGGATATTTTCCCGATATATTGACTATGTTAGAATCATCACCGTTTTTAAAATTGGTCAGTAACTTAATACGTTTTATTAAACTATATATATTTTGATTTCGTTGTTCTTATTTTTTATTTATGTTATTATTAGACGATGCCGTGGGGACCGATGTCAGCGGTGGATATGAAACCCCAGGAGAGTAACGATGGTCCAATTCTGTGGATTCGACCAGGCGAACAACTTGTTCCTACAGCCGAACTCGGGAAAAGTCCCATAAAGAAAAGAAGGTGATTATTAAGAGTTAGAAACAAACGATGCATATCTTGTTATTAATATAAACGAAAATATTATTTTAATTGTCAGAGCCGGCATCAATGAACTACGCAATCTTCAGTATTTACCGAGATCTAGTGAAGCACGAGAAACGTTATTTGAAGATCGGACTCGTGCCCATGCCGATCACGTAGGCCACGGTCTCGACCGAATAACTACAGCCGCAGTCGGTTAGTGTTTCATTGATATTTTATTGCACTATAATCGATAACGTCCTCTATAATGTGCGATAAAATTTCAGGTGTATTAAAAGCTGTCGGCGGAGCTGTCGCAGGTCCCGGTCGTATTACGAAAGATGTAGTGGCTTTTCATGCGGCCGATTTTCCGCGTCTGGTACAGCTGTTACAATTAGATTTGCACGAGCCGCCTATTACTCAGTGCGTTAGCTGGTAAGTCATTTTTATTTTGTTGAAAAATTTATATATAAATATTTTTATAATACGTTAATTGTTTTCGTAGGCTCGAGGAAGCAAAACTAAATCAATTACGAAGGGATGGTGTCCGTTACACTAGACTCTCACTTCGCGACAATGATATATACTTTTTACCAAGGAATATCATACATCAGTTCAGAACTACGTCAGCCGTGACTAGCGTCGGTACGTAACGGTGAAGCTATTGCTAATTAAATATCAAATTTATTTGAGATTAATTCAATTTTAATATTTTAGCGTGGCATCTTAGATTAAAACAGTATTATCCCGACTCAGACAGCTCGCCTAATGAATGTATTAATGGTGATATATCGCCCCCGTTAGTCATAGAATCTATACATAGTGAGAGTACAGGTAACTTAATTGTTGTTTATATTTTTATATAAAAACTTTCCGTTTGGTGATTATTCTAATATTATTTTTATGCTTCACAGAATTGAAAAACGCTACTTTGTCTTCCAAACATAAGGATAAAATTGAAATGCGAGCCCTAAGTGCGAATCATCATTCACCCGCTGCAATAAAACCAAGACCGTTGGAGAAAAAACCGCACGATGTACAAAAACGAACTCCCAAAGCCATTCATGAATCTCAATCACCTCTAAAATCGAATCAGCATATATCAACGAAAAAGCATCACAGCTCCTCTCATCTAGTATCTACTCCGAGTAAAGCTCATAACTCTTCCGGCATTAAAACCAGTGATAAATCTATAAGCAAAACCCCGGTTAAAAATTGTGATATAGAAAGAAAAACGTCCGAACATCCAACGACCGATAAAAAAGAAAAGGGTTTCGACGAAAATCAATTAAAATCATCGAAGATTCTTAACCCGGCCGATTTGTGTGACGATAAAACCAGTAACATTCTCAAAATGCAAAATAGCTACGATTCAAAAAAATCCGGATCCTCGCGAGTTTCGGAAGGCAGAAAGTGGAGCGGGGATTCGTCAAAGAGTTCCGACGGACGTAAAGACAATAGTGATATTTCTAAAAGCAGCGATTTAAAGAAGAGTAGCACCGATTTGGTATCGAAGAGTTCCAGCCATTCGTCGGACAGGCACAGATCTAGGCGACATTCGGACTCATCCGGCAAACACAGACACAGAACACACGATTCTCATCGCAGTAGCAATTCGTCGCATAACGACGTACACAGAAAGTCGAGTTCCAGCTCAAAGCATCGCAGCTCCGAGAGCAACGATATCGATAAATCAAAATTAGTTTCTCAGGGCAATTCGGGCAAATCTGAAGTGTTGAGTTCCACCAGTGATCCTCCGGTTGTTAATAAACCGCCGCAGAACCAAACATCGACTGTCGTAAAAGAACAAAACGAGTGTTCCGGTTCGAGTAGTATAGTATCCGGGAATAAACCTCCGGATTAGCCCCAGTACCTTTTGTGATTTAATCGATTGTGGACCATTCGTTTGTATTAAAACATGTGGGTATGGAATGGTATTACAAAATTGACCAAAAACTAAATGAATGAGTAAAAATTGATTGTACACGAGATAATATAATGTTTGTTAGAGATGCTCTTCATTCGTAAATTATCGTGGCTGTTACGTACAATATTTGTAGAGTACAACTCAAATACAATGAACGGCTTGGGAAAATTTTGTTGTAGCTATTGATTTGTTACACCTGCCCTAATAACAAGTACACTGTATATAATTAGACTGTGATTTTTTTATTGTTTTTATAATATACTTTAGTATTTTTTTTGCATCGTAATCTGTGACTTATCTTACGAAAATCATTCTCTAAAATACTCTATCCAAATAAAATTGTATATCCGTTATATGTAATCAATACATACAGCGACAATCAATTTGAAAGTACACATCTACGAATCGTATTATTCTGTATCATTAACCACATGAATGTCTGTGTCATCTGACTCAATAGTGAGACATTGGCGTTCAAGTGGTAAAGTAAATATTTACTACAATTTTTAAAATTATAATTATCGGTGATATTTGAACATAACGTAAACAATCAAAAGAACGCAAATATTGTTGTCACGGTCTACATAGAAAATTCAATTTGTTCCACTTGATTTTTGAAGGTTTGGACCTGATTACTTATATCTTTTTCTCGAATTAATATTCAGAGCATTACGACGAGGCATGTTTTTTCTTTTTTCAGAACATTAGCTTTCATTTTCACTATTATTTGCATTAAAATATTTGCAAATATTAATACATTATTCATATTTTCGTACCATCAATTTTTTTTATGGTAAATATTATAAATCTGTTTTGGGATTAATTTGTAATACTCATTACTTTATTATTTTTGTCAATAGTTCCCATAGATAGTTCACATCCAATTATTGTCAACTCCGGGCTCACGGCTGAAAACCTGACCCATATTAGAAGATCCTAGTTATTCAGGAGGGTAACCATTGTCATTCTGACCATAGAGTTATGTTGGATATGTCTCTGCTGAGGCTTATGAGTTAGACCGAGAAAGTCCCGAACTTGTGGAGATGCGTAGTATCTTCTAAGCGGCAAAGACCCGCATTCTTGAAATTTATATCCCATTTATTTTACCTTTTCAATTCATCTTCGCAAAAATTTAAAGTTCGTAAGTCTTTATTTTTATTGTCATTGTCACTTTATGTTCCCAAATCCATTTTTAACAATTAATTAACTATAGAGACTAAGAACTAAGAAAATATCCCATGTAATTGTTTTTTGATTCCTTTCGAGTTGAGTGTTGTTGCGTGTCGGTATTGGACGTGGCGGGATGGTGGTTGGCACAATCATGGTTTCTTAGATTCTACGGAGTTATGAGGAGCCAGGCCGTTATCCAAGCCGTTATCGGTGACGTGTGTGCTACAGAAGGTGCCGGTAGCTCATTCTTCCGATCAGTTTCAATTATGCGGAGTCCCGCTGTACACAGTCCAGACCACCTTAGCTTTGGTCTTCCTTTTCTCTGGGGACAGGAAGGCTTGTTGACCATAAGCCTTTTCGGTGGCTGGCTGTCCCTTTTCCTTGACACGTAAGGGGTCCAGTGGAATATGATGATAACTATTCTTGATGATAACTGTGACTGATATATCCCTCTATAAACGATACATCTCCACATTGCTTCAGATGCGTCATTCCCCATCGTTGAATACAGCTCCGAATAACCGTTTCAGAATCCTCCTTTCTGGAATATCCAATTGTTGCTCATCTTGTTTTGTCAAAGCCCACATTTAGACTCATATGGGCTCATGAAGGTCATGTAGAGCTTGACTTTAGTCTTCTTTGGTAGGAATCTCGACCGTAGATGCTGTTTAAGTCCAAAGTTGCACCGGTTTTTCGGCATGGTTCTTCTTCGTTCTTCAAAATTGGTCTCATTGTTATTTGTAATAAGTGAGCCGAGTCTTTGACTCTCAGGGGTTCAAGGATTCATCCCTGGCATATGGACATGTATTATGTCTTGCTCCGTAATTTCTCACTAGAGCGTCATCCTGTCTCAAATTTTTCCGAGAACTCTGATTAAACACGCACTTTGCATCTGATCTCCGATATTGCAAGGCTAATCACTGGGGTCTAAATTACTGGGCAATAGGTTGCTCTCGAGGCGAAATAAATTAAGAATTTATAAAACTATCATTCGCCCGGTGGTAACCTATGCGTGTGGGGCATGGTCTCTGGCAAGACGAGACATGCATCGTCTTGATCGGTTTAAGAGAAAAATCTTAAGACAGATCTTCGAACTTTGTTCGGACAAGGCTAGTGCCGGATATAGAATATGCGATCAAATAAAGAGGTTATGGCCATGTATGAGGATATACCATTGTCCTCGCCGTGCCACTAACGCCGTTGGGCGGGGCATGTAGCCCGAATGGGCAGTGATAGGCTTGCTCCAGCTACTATCACGAAGACTCAGGCCTGGGAACCTGCCCGTTGGGAGGCAAGACTTGATGGAGGGACAGGAGGTTGAAGGCGGTGGCGTCTCTGTTGGGCTTAGGCGTGGATGGAGGCGGACGACTGAGATGGCGTAATGTCCTTCAGGTGGCAGGGACTCGTTTCGGGTCGGGGGCCACAATTATAATTATTATTAATCATATTTATCAACTTTTGAGGAATATTGAGATTCCTTAATGCCTCAAATAGTTTAGGCCTGCAAACTGTATCATGCTCAGATTTATAATCGATGATCCTTCTTTTACCACAATTATCTCAGGACTGATCATGTTATTCTAAATGCAATTGATGTATATCTAATATTATATTTAATATACCATCGAATAATAATTCTAAATCCTCTGAAAAATACAATGATTTAAATATCAGTTTTATTTATATCTTAAAACATATTGTTTTAATTCCCTTCGTATGTGATAATTTATTTATTATAATTATTTGAATAATGCTCGAGTTCAAAATAAATAATAAAAGATTAATTCTTTGGATTAAGAATCTAGTTCACGAGAAGCAGATTAGTATACTATTTAACGATGAGTTTGAACATATATGGATATGGTCGCTATTTTAAAAATAAATATAATCATTTGACGATTTATATAATATATAATTTCCGTTATAAAATTAATCATATCAAGACTGCCTTATATAGGACCACAAAGGTTTAAACACGAAACCTTGTATATTTGTAATTATACATTTTAAATAATGACGCTTACGGCTTATAATGATTTTTTCAAAGATATACGTCACAGATTGATCGCATCGCGTGTTGAGAATTAAGCATTTTTTTGTAAATATATATTTTGATTACTTTTAAGGTTAGGTTATTTATTCACACCGTAGATGATTATCGTTTTAATTATTTAATAATTTAGCTTAGGTGACATAAGGGGTGCTTTTCTCTTAATCGTTTTAAGTTTATGCACACATGCAATTTCAAATGTTTTCATGTAATAGAGATACGTGACACATTATTGTGTATGTTATAATATTGTTATTAATTATCAGATATTTATAATTATGTACGTTCGTGGATTGATTTGCGAACTTTTATTCTTAACGTGATAGAAATTAAAATATAAAATGTTATGTAAATTATACTAAACTCATTTGTACATAGGCTCACACTACATATTTATAAAAAAAAATCATATGCTGAAAGTTTAGAGAGTAAAGTGATTAAATATTAAGGAAATAATATATTTTAGCACATTTATAATTTATATTTTAATTACATTATCTTGTAATTACATTTATTTTCTTTGGACTCTGAAGATATGTAAAATATAGAAATTCAAAAATGACCTGCAAAACGATTTATTTCAATTATCTCGCCTTATATTGTTCCACATAATCCTGATCTTGATTAAAATATATGACTGATTTTTAATATTATTTCGTGTTATGTTAACCCTAGTTGTAAAACTGTGATTTTTGTTTGAATATAAAATGTGATTTATTTGTTACTCAAGCATGAAAAATTGTTCCTGATTCCTGGTTCCATATTTATTTAGCCGATATTTATTCGGCAAATGTATAATGTACAGTGTTCATGTGAACCTATCGTTTAATAAATTTAATAATGTTAAATGATGAGATTTAATGAAGCGTTTGCATTTTAAAAATGATTTTCATTTGTTTTTTTTTTTAATCTTAAATAATCGTAATTCATTTTTTTATTCATGACATTTGTAGTGTCTTATTCTGATTGTTTGTTAATTTATTGATTTGCGGATGTCGTGTGGAATGCAAAATTATATTCTGCGGTAATTGTGTATTCAAAAAAAGTCAGTATTAATTTTTTATATGATTGCATTTTATTCTAAATCTAAACTAAATATATATATACATATTTAAACTATTGACACTGTTATATCCATATCGATTGTTAATTTAACTAATCAAGCAATAAACTTAGTGTTGTCCGCACGATTTGGGCGCAGAGAACAGGATCTGCCTATTGGATTGGTATTGTTTCAGCTGTTGGACGGGATTCTCTCCTCGTTGGATTGCATCTCTCACCTTTCTGAATTCTTCATCGTCTTGGGGTCTGCACACAGCTTTAGCCTGGAAAAAAAATTATTAGTTAATCCGTTTTGAATGAGAATTGAGTGTGAATTATATCAATACATACCGGTAATTTGGTGATGTTTTCTGCGCGACAATTTTTGGGGCAAGCTGGATGACGAAGCTGCGTAATGCAAATCTCGCCGTTCTTCTCAACAATTTGCATTTGTTTTTTGACACTGCAATCGTTTTGTTGTCCGTATGTTTTTGTCATTATTCCGTTTTGTTGTGTTTCGAAATTGTTGCTGGAATGCATGCGTTCGCTCACATCAGAGACGTCATCTTCGATTTCGGAGTTTCTCCAATTGTTGTTTTGTTCGTAATAGTGAGCGGTGTAAATCGATGGATATTGTTTTTGACGGTAGATGCATGGTGATTGTTTGGCTTGTTGTTTCAGCGCCTTGACATGCTCGTCCTCTTGTCCCAATGCCCATGTGGATGCAAATTGTTGGTCGCTGCGTAAATGGCAGTTATTCGGGGTGGCCAAGTCGTATTCGTGTTCTCCGCTCATTGCTCCGCACAATCCTCTGGTGTTGTTGCGGAATGTTTCTCCTCCTTGCAAAAGAACTCGTGCGCCATCAGCGACTACCTTCAGGCTGCGATCGTCGATTTCGACGACAGACTCTCCGGTAGTGAGAGCGTAGGCTGTGAGCACTACTGAATTGGTTTCCTCGTCCCATAATTCATATGTCTTTTTGCTCGAGATCTCCAATACTTTGCCGTTGGCGGAGATTTTGCCCTTGGACAATTGCACGTTGACTTCCATGCCGGGTTTGATTCTGAAAATTTAGTAAGTATTATATATTTTAGAGCCGATTATTATGAATTTGAATTTAGAACCAATATAATATACCTATAATTGATTTGTACTTCTTTTTGTCCCTGCTCTTCGCGTACTAAAACGGTAACTTGTTGAGCTGAGTTCTCCATTGAATATCCGTGTTGTTGGCGGACTTGTTCGGAGCCGTTATGCATAGCCACGTTCCATGACTTGCCAATGGTGTATCCATAGCTTCTGTTTGAGAATGTGTTGATTTCATTGTGGTCAATGACGCAGATTGCTATTAAATGAGTTTAATTCTTATAATCTGTTTTTTTTTTAATATATGAGATGAAGGCATTGAGTACTTACGGTTTGCTTGGTATCCGAAAGCTCTTTGCATGAGGCGCTCCTGTGTGTTGATCGATGGATGTAATCCGACAATGGTCTTTCCATAGTATCCGACTGGAATGTCTCTGAATTTGATGCTTGCACCTGATGCTTCGATGGTGACGTTGAGGGCATCCATTTCTGGGTATAATTGCATATCCAATTCGATCTTTTCACCCTTGCCTTGAGAAGATTCCCAGTTTTCATATACGTGTGGGTAGTAGTAGTTGCTTACCATGCTGTATGCATGGTATGTAAGGTTCTTTGCTTGATCTCCTACCTTTTGTAAGGTCATGGAAAGCTTGAGGTGGTTCATGATGTTGGCTTCAGCTATTGCCATGCGGCATGCTGGCATCATGTTGTTTCCATTCTTCATTTGTTGTTCGCATTGTTTTCCGGTCGCTGATTTGCGCAAGTATTCTTTGCGGTCTTGTGTCTTTTCCATGACTCCGTCGATGTTGATTTGAGGTCCTGAGTTGACTTTTTCGCCGTATTTAATGTTGGCCTTGAGTTCTGCGTGGGCGTCGAATTCCAGAGCCTTTTCGTAATTGTCGATGGGTGCTCTTGGCATTTTACCGTTAACGGTGGAATACACTTGGAATTGTTTTCCATCAGCAGAGTTTCTGTTGAAGAATAAGATGGCCTTAAGTCTTTCGTCTACGGGGCTGCTGGAGATGGCGGCTGTCAAAGCGTATTGTGCTTTCTTTTGGCCGAGGAACTCTACTCCGATGTCAAAAACTGAGGATCTCGCGTTGGTGACTCCCTGTGTGACCTTTTGTAACATCTCTTGTTG
>JAGXCT010034934.1:30253-59153 GCA_022495035.1 Philopotamus ludificatus
GGTGACGATCATCTTTGATGTGACTGATTTTCTAGGGTCGTGTCTCAATATAAATTCATTGTAACTAATGTGTTTACGCACATGTCCGAAGACGATGGCGGACATGAAGTTTTGACTCATCAGCTTGTACCATTTTGAACTGTCTTCGACGCGATCGTGGGTAGCTTCAACTTCAAAATATGTGCCTGTTTCTTGTCCGTAGCTGTTCTTGTAATGCACTTGTGGTCTTGTCTTCTTTGCGAGTTTCGTGTCTTTGTCTTGTAATGTGGGTTTCAAGCTTTGTTTTTCTTGGATAGACGTGAACGGTGACACACTGTAGCTAATAATTTCGGTCTCGCGATCTTCGTGAATCATTCTGGTTTCGATGGCCATGTTTGAGTTTTCCAAGTCGATGTCCATGTTCAATTTGAGTGGGATGTGGGATTGTCTCTTTACTACAATACCTGAGGTGATATATTGTACTTTCTTTCCGACTGTGTTGACGAAACCGATTTTGCCCTCTACGTTGCTGGCGTATAAGATCTCGATGTTTCCAGTCAGATTGACAGCTTGGGGAACAGACAATGATCCCAATGTAGTCTTGTGAGCGGAGGTCTTGACTTGAGCGTTTCCGCCGATTCTGACCAGAGTCGGTGTGTTGTAACTGATGTATGCGGGAACACCCATAACAAGTGGGAACATCATGACAGCGTCCTCTCCGTTGTAGTATTTGGTGTAGTTGAAGTCCAATCCTCTCTTAAGATCACCGAATACTTTACCGGCCATTTGGGGTAATCGTTGGAAGGTTTCTTCGTCGATGGCGAAGAAGCGTTCTTGGTTTAGTGCCTTGACGAACAAGTTAGCTGTTAAACGTTGTTGAGCATCTCCCTTGATTTGAAGAATTTTTTGGATTTCTTCGGCGCCGAATTTTTGACCGTGAGAGTTGCCTGAGTGCGATTGGCCGTGTCTTTGTTGTTGGGATTGTCTCAATAAGTCCTTGAACATTTCTTCGAGTTGACCAACGCTCGATATGCCTGCTTGTATCTGAAAACAAATTAAATTATATAAGCAAATCTAACAAATCGATGCATCCTTGCATGGTGATAGTTTCAACTTACTTTCTTCGATTTCATCCATCCTCCGTATTTGCCTTCCCAGCTGTAAGCCATGAATTTGGGGAAGAAGCTGTCTAAGCTTCCGATTTGGGTATACGATTGATCGAAGCCAATGTTCAAATCATCGTCGTACAGATCGTCCAAAAGGACTGCGGAGTATTGGTTGCCGTAGTGTTTTCGGTTCATCATTACAAGAGCTGCGCGTGCTTTTCTGACTCTGAAGATTTCAACGAAATTTAGTAAATGATTATTTGGTGATGTATGTTTTCAATGATATCTACTTACAAATCTCTGTGTTTCGGTTGGTGCAAGCGAGATGCATACTTGATGGCACTTTGGATGGCAGATCGGACATGGATGCTGGAGTCGGTGTGTGTGGATTCAGCCATTTGGAAGAACATGGATGTGGTTGGACGTGCGCGCAACAATTTGAAGATAGCAGAAACGCGTACTTCATAATCGTCTCCTTGGTTTTTGTAAATATTGAACAGTGAGTTTCTGGATTGTTCCGGGTACAGTTTGGCGAGTCTGTCTAAATTACGGACCATGTGGGTGCGTAAGAAAGTGGATACTTCCCTTTTGCCTTCCAAATATGGAGCGAATACTCTCAAGATAGCGGGGTGTCCCACGTTTCCGATGGCTTCGATGTATACTTGAGCCTTGTGCGCGTCTTGTCTGTCGATAGCTGAACGCAATTTCTTCTCCAACGCGGGCAAAACTTTTTCTGTGACGATTTGGTTATTTTTCAAGACCAAGCGTCCGAATAAATGGGTGGGGTAACGTTGGTGGGCCGTTTTGTTGTTGACGTGCATATTGTTTATGAGCTTGGTGGCGGCCAAGACAGCGCTGGTGTTGACGAATTGTTGTTCCTCGACGATTTTCGAGATGGAGAATTCGAAGAAGTCCTTGGTGATCTCACCGGTCGGGTTGCGAAGTGTTTTGGGCAAAATGGCGATGACTTGCGCGGCTTCCTCTCCTCGGATCTTCTTGGTTTGGGTCCATTTTTTGATTTGGTAATAAGCTGGCGTTGTTCCCGATTGTGCGACGGCGTCGCGGTACAATTTCCATGCTACGGACTTTACGCTGTCTCTGGTATCGCTGTACATTACTTTGGTAGCTTGGTCCAGTTGGCTGGAATCCATCTGGGATACGATGCGTACTAGAATGTTCAGTTTGCTGACGGTGTCAGACTTACACATCTGGCTGGGGTTTTGAAGTTCCTCTGCGATCTCGTGCGCTACTTTGCGTAAGTTTTCTACGAGTTTTGATTGGAATTGTTGGTCTTCTTGGCGGACGAATATGCTTTCGATCGGAGCTTCGTTCATGTTTGGTACATCTTCCCATTTGTCGCTGCTATCTGAGCTGCCGAATGAGCCGTGCGACCAAGAGTCGTAGCCGTGGTGTTTACGTTCTCGGTGTCTGTCGCCTTCTCCGTTATGACGTTGCTGTTGATTTCCATATTTTTCTTGGGATTCTTGAGAATCCGATTGTTCATATCCTTGTCCGTTGTATTGTTTGCGTCCCTGTCTGCCTTGTTGGCCCTGTCCATCCTCCTGTTGCTCATGGTCGCGCTGTTCTTCGCTTCCTTGACCTTGATTGTAGTGTTTTCCCTGGTTGATTTCAATGCCGAATTTTCTCGTTTGTTGGTTGGATCCTTCTTCGCGAGATTTTTCAATGTAATCCTCGCCTTGTTCGTTGAATCTGCCCATGTTTGATCCGTGGTTTTGATTTTCATCATAGCTTTCGTATTGGTCACCATTTTGCTGTTGTCCCTGTCTTTCGTTGTTGGCATTGCGTCCACGAGGTAAAGCAGATCTATAATGAATTACATAATTTGTATTATATTTGAAAATAGCATAAGTATTTAAATGATATTCTTCAATATACCTGCGGCTCCTTTTTTTCAGTTCTTCTTGACCTTGGTATTGTCCTCCGTGTTGTCTTCCTTGGTTTTCTAGATCTTCGTATTCTTCCCATTGTTGGCCACCTTGTTGGTTCTGGTTATGTCTTCCTTGCTCTTGACCTGCCTGCCATTTATTTCCTTGTCCTTGTTTGCCTTCTCGGTCCTGTTCCATGCCCTGTCCGTACTCTCTGTTTAAATTTTCTGACAAGTCTGAGTTTTGTCCAGCTTCGCGATGTCCGTTCGAGCCGTGACCTTTGAAGTCGATGCTGTAAATCAATCCTCCTGCCGAGCGTGAGGGTTTGATTTCTTTGGGACCTCTGCCGGATTGCTCAACATCCAACAAAGTCATGTTGACGCTGCTCACAACCATAGCCTTATCCTGATTGTAGAGCATGGGACTTGCGAGCACTTTGCTGATGGAATGTGCGGAGTAGATTGTGCCGTTGTAACGGTCGGCAATGATTCTGTACGATGTCGATCTCTGCAATTTAACAAATTTTGTAATTAAATGTCCAAAGTATTCAAAGAATATTTCGGTAATTGAACTTACGCTCATGAAATTGTTTTCAGTGCGCGTGGTCTTCTCCCAGTTGGCATCCTTGGGTACGCCGTAATGGTATGCGACTCTCTCGTCACAATCAGCATGATCCTTAGTTTTGGTGATGTCCAGGAGGCGTTGGCGATCCTCTAACTTGTCCAATTGGACGAACGGTGCCAAGTATGGGAATTGTTCGAGAACGTCGTATGGAAGAGCAGTGACTGTGTACAAGGTCTGAAAAAATATTTTAATATTTTAATTTCAGTTTTAATTTAAATGAGTACGTGGACGTTTTGAAGATACTTACGCCGCATTTTCCGGTGACATCTGTTTCCATCTTGCGGAACACGCCGTTGCCATTCTTGTTATCCAAGTAGGATTGATCCTTCTTTTGAAGATGATTGTAGCTCGTGTCGAATTGGAAGGTGCTCAATAATCCTTTCAACAGATTTTCTTCTGCTACTCCAATATCCTTGCTGACGATGAGCTCTTTTACCAAACCATCTTCATCAATGATGTATTCGAACGGACGCTCGATTGCTGGGTACGATTGGTATTGTATTTCACCCTAAGAACAATCATTTAATTAACGCACGTTCTCTGAATTAATTGATTGAAAGATGATTGAAGATAAATTTACCTCGGGAAGAGGTGCAAGCCAGCCTTCGGGAAGGACATGGTGAACTTGTCCATATGAGACTTGGGACAGTTGTCCCCAGAGTCGGCTTCCGCCTTGAGACTGCAGAGTCAGACGTCCCTTAAGATGGACTCCGGCCCACCGGCTTACGTCTCCATCGCCCCCTTCTGTCACTCCAAGGCCGGTCAATGTTTTGGCATCTACTCGATACGTGTAGACTCCCTTAGGATTCCTGCCTATAAATTCAAATATATCATATTATTTACAATAAATCAAATGGCACAAGTATTAATTCGAAATCAACTCACCACCGAGGCTGCCGGAGCTGCCACCGAATCCTTGTCCATCTTTACCTTGACAAGAGTTGACAAAAATTGCTGCGACTAGAAATTTTTAATAAAATTATATTAAAAAAACTGATATTGATTGAAATATCGATTTAATTAAAAATGATTTTTACCGAACGCCCATATCATGAAGGAGATCTTCATGATGCTGAGGAGCTCCCTTCTCTGCTCTCCGAGTGGGAGTCTGCTGCAGATAACTTCTAATCACCTTATATACCCTGTTTTTGCTGAATCGGCCCTGCAGCGATTGCACACATTTTAAGATAACGCCGTGCAGATACTTACTATCGGCATGTCATTTTGCAAAATTATTTTTCATATGTTAAAAAAAGATTGCATACTCCCGATCACGGTATTATTTTATAACTTAAAATTAGGTTATCTGCAAAATCTAAATACAAAAATTGAATCGTAATTTCATCTAAAGAAATTTTAATTAAAATTTACATCATCCAATCTGAATTAATTGCAACGCGTTTTTGTGCGATTTTTTCATTTTTGCGCGAATATTTCTTAAAAAATTCACCTATTTCGAAATTTAACGCATGCCATAATTAGCTAAAAAATAATTATCTTCCATAAAACAATGCCTTAATTAGGATCATTTTTGTGCGAATTTATACGCTTATTTTAACCTTATAACCAATGCATGAAAATTGCTCAAGATATGGAATTTTTGGAACAAATGTACCGCGTATAAAGGATTAGAGTGAATGCAAAAAATCATTATTACAGTGAAACCTCATTTTTATGTGTTCGGAATTCACGTTTTTCCGCAATTTACGTTAATTTTTTACAAGCCCGTTTTATGTTCTAATCCGAATCTACGTTTTTCCGTCCGTCAAAAATATATATTTTTTGCCGAATTGTATACAGTTATTTATCTCAACTAATATTTAATCTAAGTATCGGTAGGATTAGAAAAAAATCTGTCTAAATAATTCAAATGAAAATCCCGAATTAATTCGGTGGTAATTATTCGTATTAAAAATACTTTGAATTAAGTCTTAAAGTAATCTCAGTATTCGTTTTTTTTATTTAATTATTAAAAATATTTAATTAAAATACGTCTATTAAAGAATAATTCATTTGATTGCATATATTTTGGGCTTTTTCATACCGCAAAATATTTAACACGTGTCATTCAAATGATTTGTCAATTTTTGCAATATGTGTAGATGCAACTAATGCATCATTGATCATTATCTATTGCTCGCATTGACATTAGGTTATCAATGTGTCTCACAGTAATGAGTTAATACTTATTAACTGCAGTGTTATGCATAATTTTCTGGCATAGTAACCATTTGCACAGCTTTGCATAAATAAATTAAACGAATATTTATTTAAAAAAATCTTTATTGTATATTGAGATCTAAAAAATTGATCTATTAAATGTATAAATTTTATTTACATTACATCATTCGAAATCGATAGAGATCAAAATGTCATTCGCTTACAAAAAAAATATTATTGAGATCCATTAATATTAAAGATAATACTGTATATATATACAAATTCGTTTGTTTCCTAATTTTTGCAATCACAATTATACATCGTAAAAGTTTACATTCAACTCCTTCTGTTGATAATCGAAGCTGACGCTATCGAAATCGTTCGCCGGCGTTCCGTTGTTAACATTTAAATAATTGAACGCCCAGTCCGACATTTGACCGTTGGCAGCACCGTCGTTTTGGGGCATGGCCGATTTTATGCCACTGTTGGCAATATTGCCGGCAATTTTCTCTTTGATTCGTCGTTTTGCGTCGCTCATGCAATTTTCGCTGCTCGTTCTCTTCCTGCTGTTCCATTCCTCGTCCACCAGCGCGATTGGCGATGGTTTTTTTAAACTCTTATTATCTTTAATCGCCTTTTTGATCGACGCCTGATTTGATTTTTGACATCTGACTTGTATTGGTTTTTCAGATTCATTGATTTGAATCGTGTTAAAAATATTCTCACCAATGCTCGAGTGGACCTTTACGTGCTTTCTTAGACTCGACGGGTCTGTGTATCTCTTTGCGCATCCGTTCACTTGACAAGCATATGGTCTCTGCAATAATAATAAATTACATTAAAAAAATATTATATATATGTATGAATGTATGCGATTAATAAAATTAATCTTACAGCATTGAAGTGCGTTCTTTGATGTTTAGCGCGATCTGAGCTGTTTGAGAACGCTTTGGTGCAGCGCGGAGCTTGGCATCTGTACGGTCTCTCACCTGTGTGAGATCTGCTATGGATTTTCAAATTTTCCAACCTTGAAAACGCCTTTCCGCATCCCGGATACTGAAATGAAATCAATAATCAATATTTTGATCTTAGTTTTGAGATGTTAATTAATTTATTAATCACTCACCGAGCATATGTTAGGCTTATGTCCTGTGTGTACTCTCATGTGTATAACCAGTTTATAGCGAGCGTTGAATGGTCTTAGTTTTCTTGGACAGGACTCCCAAAAGCAGCTAAATTCTTCTCCTAAAAAATATTCGGTATATAGAGTTGATGCAAAAGTTAAGACGTTTTTACTTTCTATCCAGTTTTGGTCTAGTCAAAAGGAGAGGAGAGAGCCCTTATAGAAACAGACGCAGCGGCAGATCGGATGAGACGAAGAAGGGTGCTGACTGAGGCCAGGGCTCTATAATAAGGGTGTTGTGCCTATGATGATGATGATGAAAAAACGACGGACCGGCGGCCTTTGAGGTCTGATGACGACGATGACGAAGTTAAAAGTCATAATTGACACTATATTGTAACCAACTAACAACATGAAACATCAGCCTTGAAAAATATAGACCAGAAAAGGGGTAGTGTTTCATTGCGACCACGTTTGGGAATGATGGCTCAATATAAGCTTAATAAATTGAATTGGGATGTTGTCCAGCAACCAAAATATTCTCCGGATCTTTCACCCGATTATCATTTACTCCAATGGTATTTTTTTTATTGTGTTCAGAAAGGTTATCTCTATGTAAAAAAAAATAATAGCTTAAAACTTCTTAAAGTGTGGTCTGCGTATCAATGAAATATAAATGATTTTTGGTTTAACATCAGCGCCAACGAGGACTCGAAAACGCGTCCCCCGTACTTCTACGTTGGCCCGCGTTGACGCGTTTTCGAGTCCCCCGGACCGCAACGCGTTAAGCTGATATAAAAGTGGTAGAATGTTATAAGAACCGATGCAGATTAGCTAATTGATTAAATCAATAAAAACACATTTTTTTCATATAAAAAAACGTCAAAACCTTTGCATCGACCCAATAACTTGTTTCGAATCAAAAAGAATAATGTCATCATCATCCAACGATAATATCAAAACATATTTATGTATTATGTTATGAAATGCAATTAATTTGTAGATAATATGTAATGAGCAATTCATCTCTGCTATTGCATCATTTTAAGATTAACAATTAAAGCAATTACCTTTAAACGAGTTCACGTGCGTCTTTTCGATATGTTCTACCAGCATCGCTTGATTTTTGAAATCGACGTTGCATTCTCTCCAAAGGCAATAGCATCCATCTGCAATGTGTGAAAGATCTTATTTTAATTCTGCATAATTATTATTATTATGATTTGATCTAATTTCACTTACCGCTCGAGTCCGGTTCTTTAGATGCGTCATCAAAAAATCGTCCGTTGGCGTTTGAATCCGCGTTGGGGCTCCAATACTCTTCGAATCCCACCATGTCGTCTTCTTCGTCGTCTTGGAAATAATTCAAAGAATCCAGATCCGTGATCAGATCGCAATCGTTGCGTTCGACGTTGTCGTTTTCGAAAACTTTCACCCCCAAATCCAACATGTCGTTCTTTTCATCCAGATTAATGCAATTGAACAGCTCTGCAAATTCGACATTTTTATCGTTGCGCTCTTCTTTGCAATGATATTCATTGGTCAGATTATCCGCGTAATAATAATTATCTAGATTGTTGATCGTTAACGTTTTCGGTTTCGGATTCGGATATAGGTCCAGATTGTTGCACGTAACGCCATTCTCAGGAATAGACGCGTCTATTTCTGCGAATCTGTTGAAGTGTTTGGAGAAGGCGGTTTCTAGAGGTGGCAGAGGACACTTTTCTACATATGGCGTTTCTATTATGTCTTCGGAGATCGAATCTGGCGTCAGTCTTCCCGTGTATATGCTATCGCCGTTATTCTGCACATCTGCCTCGTAGTTCCAGTAGTTGGATGTGATGGCTTCGGTCCAGTTCTGTTGGTTCTTAACGGGGCTGCAGTCAGTCGAAGACGCGCTTTGATGATAATCACTGTTGGGATAGCTGCACGTGGATAGCTCTGAATATGTAAAGCTTTCCGAGCGTTCATTGCTAGTTTTTTGAGGATGCTGGGCGGCATTTTCTTGCCAGTAGCATAAATTTTCATTGCTTTCTTCTATTATCGGATAGAGATCTTTGTTTCTTCGTCCTTTTTCGGACTCTAGCATGAACAGCGTATTAAAATGCAGCTCTAGATCTGAAACGGCGTGAAATTTGTCTTCGGCGTGAAAGGCGTCGTTTCTATCCGGAGACGTCGGTTTGGTGAAGGGAGCGAAGGGTGGCGGCACATAAAACGGATAGCACGACTCCGCGTCCATGGTTTTGTTCGTTTTCTAACCTAAAAAGGATGGCTTCGGGCGCTCTTCTTCGGCTTGTCCTTTTGTCTTCTATTTCTGTCGACGGCTCATCTCGATTGTGTATTGTTTTGGAATATGTATTTTTCGGGGCATGCGTCTATTCGACCCCACGTATTGGCACATGTGCCTCCAGATCTATTCTCGGTCGCACAAGCTCATTGACATCACACTTTCATACACATGTATCTCGGACGATGTATCGTTTATTTGCACGCAAAAAATATTGTCTTCAATGAAACGACGCTGGACCGAACATCTGCGAATGAAAAAAAAAATGCCATTAAAGCGATTACGTTATGGCCACGACATAAATTAGCCCGAATGTTAACGCAGTGGTATCTTATTTAAGTTATTTTTTTTATATGTAACACAGTTATTGTTTAGGTGATATTAAACAGATCTTTAGAAACCAAGATGATATTTATAAAGAGTTTTATGTGAGGTGTTGATCTAAATAAAGATATATACTCTTTAAATATTGCTAAAAATTGAAAATAAAAATTATGCTTGTACTAAGAGCATCTCGATTAACCAGTTAAATACCGTTGACGCTCTGCGGCGCAAAATTAAGTATGTGTCACGTGCCACAATGTGATTTTAAAAATAATCCATTATTCTTTCAATTGAGATTTTTCAGGCATATAATATTCTTCACGTTCTGTTTTAAAATTTGAGATACGAATCGATAATGTATTAATATTTGGTGTTGCCAGTATGCAAAAAAATCCCCATCTGTCACGGCGGCACGAAAATAACTGAGTCATCCGAATGGGGTCTATCAGAGACCCCAAGCATTTCAAGTCAATAAATTGATGAATTCTTAAAATAGTTATTCATCGTACGTTTCATAATTTAGATTTTTTCAACAAATCAATATGACTGTTTTACGCGTCACTCGCATATTTCACTCGCACTTGGTACATCGTACCTGGATGCGAGCGAGAAAAAACATTGCACGCTTGGCAAATAATGTTGTTTTTATTTTTTTTTCGCATTTGCGGACTATAAAAGACAATGATTATTTTTAATCTTTATTCTTTAGTCCTTTTTAGACACTTGGGATCCCAAATAGACCCCATCGGCTCAGGTAGGCTAGGTATATTTTAATTTAAGTTCTCGTTTTACATAGTGGATACGATCCAAAAACGTTTTTCTCATATGTGTTTATCGATATTAATTTTATCTCGATCTGAAAGAATTTTCATGGGGCATATTCGACGAATACAGAGGCCGAGGCATAATAACGTTATTGTTGTTAGATCAAAAAATAGCCGAGCATACTTGAAAATGCTGAATCATTTCGATTCGGCTACTAATGTCAAGATACGTCATGTGTTTGCGAATTCAAAAAGTTTTCGATTAAATTCAATATAAAAAATGTATTCGTTCAGCGTCGTTGTTTGAAATTAAACGCCCACGTCTACGTAGGGCTCATGAAATATTTTCATCACTGAAAATTTTCTGAAAATCTGGAAAAACCGTTATTTTGTCGAAACGAAAACTGGAGCTGGACCAACATATAAATTGTTTTATTTCGGTTCAGTCATATATGTAAAAATTCATTTCTTTATTTATATAAAATTGCATTGATGGATTTAGAAGGTCGAGTGGCACTAATTAGTGTTGAAAGGAAAACCGAAAATAGTCCGTAATTTTTCTGAAACTGATTACACACAGATATATATTTTTATTAAGTTGAACTTAAACAAAAAAAAACAATTCGAAGCCCTATTTTAAATTAATTGACGCTTAAGTTACTGATAAAATCTGTATATTCACCAAAAAAAATCGCGACTCACCGGAGAGTTGCTGACGTTCAGATGGTTAATAATTTATCGAGAGAGTATTTGATTTCAAATTGTAAAGTCGTGTTATTTGAAAACCGTGTAAAATAAAATCCAGGATATATTATTTGTCTATTTTCAGAAAACTCCTATTTCTGAAAAAGTTCTGAGTATTGTTAGAACATTTTATCTCGATTTTTTTGGCAATATAACTTAAAAATTTCGTCAGATATTGTGGAGAGTGGAGATAAAATAATTGTTTAGATAAATATTTCAAAATAATAAAGAGCTTAATCGAATCTTAACAGAATATTTAGATATTTCAATTTAGTAAAAAATAATTGGTCCATTCTTTCTGAGCCGTTATTCTAAAAGCGTGTAAAAAATACATTTAATCAATGAAAATATAAATATGAATGATTTCACGTCGATGCAATAACAACTCGCATATGTCACGTCGTTATATAATAAATTATTTTCCTATTTTCTTTCACATCTGCAACGTTGATCGTTGCTCACTTTTTTTATACTATTACGGTAATTAAAAACGAATACTAAGAAATTAAATTAAATATAAAACAAAATGCACATGGCTCGGAGTTAGCTAACATCCTTGAACCCGCGATATTGCATAAACTCGTGCGAAAATTTATTCAACATGTAACTTTAGAAAAATATTTATATTCACGCTGTGATTTGATGATAAAAGACTACACGCATACACCTGAATATACATTTTTTTAAGAATATTTCTTATACAAGATAAAATTATTTATGTTAAATTGATGATTGCTTATCAATTTCATGGCACATATTTGTATCGTAAGTTCATTGATAAACGCATATGCAGTCTTATCTTATTTGTCATTGGACACATTTAATTTACATAATGCTACTATGCTTAATTTGCATTATTATATTTAAAATAATACAAATTCATATTTTTTTTTTTAATATTATTATAATAATACTTAAAATACTTACATGCTTATAATCCAACAGTGTATTGTTCACTAATCCTTTATATTATTATATGTATAATATTAAGATGACATTGAACAGGTGAAAGGTTAAAAAAATTAAGAGGTGTTGAAACCGCGACGTAAAGTTTCGAACTAACCGTTTGTTTACCGGTTGCCAGAGGCGACGCCGCCATCTTTTCCGCCATCTTGGATTTTGGTGGCCATATTTCGTGCACATGGTCAGGATTCGCGTTCAAGACGTATTTTTTCAACCTTCGATCATTGTTTACCCCTTCCATTAAATAGAAGAGTTGAACATGTGGTGAACCGAGCTTTTTTTAAGCTTTCTGTCTTTATGTAAGAGATGAGATGGTAAACATTTAGAATACCTGGATTTAAATTATGAAAATATTTTAGATGTTAGCCGCTGTAGGATGGTGAGGAAATTTAGACGAATAAATAATTTAATCTTAACAATGTCATAAAATTTCTTTAAATATTCAGCAGCTTCAGAAATAAGATAAGAATGTACTTATGAGTGTAGGCTTCTTTCCCTTTTCATTCTTTCCCTTTTCATTAAATAATGTTTTTACATTATTTATATATAGGGATAAGCAGTGACGGCTAGGTAAAATATTTGTGGGTGCTCCGGAAGATTAAAAATTAAAAAAAGTATTTTTCAAAAGTGACAAACACAACGCTTAGTGCCCCCCCCCCCCGCTGCCGCCCCGCATAACATTAAATATAATATACAATCAATAGACACATATATCATCATCATTCATCATTTGCTTTACCAAACTCTCGAATGGTAGTCGAGGCCAAAGGAACCTGAGTATTACGCGTGACGTGGGGGCTCCCCTTTCGTGTCCATACCGCGGGGACTCAAGCCGTCTTGGTATGCGGTTTTTGTAAAGAGTTTCCCTCTCTTGGCCATTGCTGGCATTAAACGTACGTCTTCTACCATTGTTGGTATCGGATTTTACCCTCTCGACTGTGTCCAGGCAAGTGGGAGGGGGTTTATCTCGGTATTCGTTTATTCTCTTCTCTAAGGAATTATCTGCTTATGACGAGTCACGAGTGACAAGTAGCAAGCGACCACACACATACATAAATATATATAGGCATGCCTACGCACATCTGCCCAAAACGAGTTTTAAGTAGCAAGTAGCAAGTGATTATTAGCCCTGTCGCGCAATAGCAACCCTTACATCATGGGAAATACCTCCTCAGAGCGGGGTCCCCTAGAAAGAAGGAAGAAAGAAGGAAAAAATATCGAGACTAGACCGATTATTGGTTAAAAGATTAGGGTTTTCCTTTCCAGGGCATACTGCCTCTGTGGTGAGAAACTGTTAGAGACCAGATTTGTGCTTCATTATCCCGATAACGCGTTGTTCTAATAACACGGTCATAACTTTAGCGTTATCGGGGGGGATTATTGTACATTTTTTGTTAAGATTATTTATCAAAGTTTCCTTGGGATTTTGTGTCAACTGAAACTAATATATGCAGGATTATGTTGACTATAATATAGAAAAATCTCTCTGCCGGTACACATATTCTCGCCCCCCCCCCCCCCGTAGAGATATAAAATTTGACTAGATTTTCCAATATATTAATATATAAAAATATATTATTCCTGAATTTTATTGAGGGTGCTGCAGCTTCGCAGTGTATATGGACGAGCCACCCTTGCGGATAAAGAATAAGGAGAGTGAACTAAAAGGGGAGTAGTGCTTTCAAGAGTATGGATTGAGGTTATTATAGGAATCTGATTTGGATTTCTAACTTTTCCTAGGGATATTTAGCTAAGAAGGTTTTTTTTTTAGATGGTATTAAGATGACTTTGGATTTTTACATTTTTTTATAGTTTGAAATGGTATTAAAAAAGGAATGGCGAGAATTTTAATATAATTAATTAAAGATAGAACTTTAAGATAGAAAATTGCTTTAGCTTTTTCTGGATTTATTTGAATGGATCATCTTTCCGTAAAAATGAAATGACTAAATATTACCATAGTGATTTGGATGTAAAAGCAGCACTTGTGTCTGCATTGTATGGCTTTTCATTAGCATAAAAAGCTATTATCATATGTTTTTTATAGATATAAATATATATTTTTAAACTAAATTAAAAAGGTTTGCGATCTCTTGCCGATTTCTCTCCATAACAAATTTTAATAAGCACAAAAATAATATTCGTTTATGAAAGAGCGTTCGTATATATTTTTTTTCTGTTATTCTCTCTTTTTTTAAATGTAGAATCTCTAATGCCAAGTGTATGAGGACGGATTTCGCTTAACACTTGTGCTGTGGCTGTCGTTTATTTTTGTACGTTGACAAAAGGGTTAAAATAGTAGCTGCTAAGGCATTGAGACAAGTGTAACATACGAGGGCGGTTCAATACATCAATTAACTTTTTTTAAATAATTTAATATAATCTTTCTATTCAATATAATCTCTAAGAATTAGTATATAAGAATTAGTAATTATAATTTAATATAATCTCTAAGAATTAGTATTGATGACGATGATACATTATGTCATAATCTCGATTAATTGACGTTTTAATAAACATGTTGATTTTAATGACGTCGCGCCATTTTTTTTTGCAACGTAACGTATATGTAATACTGGAGGTGTCTGCATTTTTATAATAACATACACTATGTCCCTGTATAACACTGGTTTATACAACACGGTTGATGATTAACACTCAAGCACCCGTTGTTTTCAGGCGAAATTTACACCTAAACTCGCATCTTTTTATCAATCTTGCGATTTTGCGCTGCTCTGTAAAAAAATCCTTAATAACTTTTATCCTATTAGAGATAATTTGGTCAAAAAAGAAGTATTATACGTATAGTATACTTATATTGAAATACAATTTTCGAGCTGTGAAAATGATGGTTTATTGTATTTTAGATGATAAAAAACAAATAGATATCTTTATGTAGTATGCAGGTAATTTTAGCTTTGTAATAAAGGATGTGACGGGTTGTACCACATAAATATTCCAAAAAAGTTATTTTGTTGAATGGATAAACAAAACCCTAAACTCGTTACAGTCGATGTATAAGCACTGGAAAGTTTTCGATCCAAATAATCTATTATTTCAAGGACAATTTTTAACCATAAATAAATACATATGTCATATATTTTACAAAGGGTATGCAGAGCAATGAATGAAACTGTGTCGAGTCGTAAAACTTTAAAAGAAAGCCTTTTGTAGCGCATTAGATAACATGTTTCGTGTGAACCCGCGTTAGTGCGGGAGCGGGTGTTTACCGTATTTCCGCACTAACGCGGGACCGGGTCTCTGAGTGTTAATGGCATTATTTTTGTACAACACACTTTATATAACACGATTTAAAAAATCTTCAGTAATCCAGTAAGAAAAATACTGTGAATACACGCTCAGTAATAATAGAAAAGATGGAAAGGACTCTTGCGATATGGATAGCAATGACAAAAACATTATTCAAAATTGTTTGATAATTTAAAAAGAACTGAACAATCAACAATCACAATTTTTCTGCTAGTAGAGGATGGTTTGAAAATTTTAAGAAGCGATTCTCATTAGATCATTTGAAATTCAAAAATGAAAATCATTAGAAAAAATTGGGTCGACTGATATAGAATCTTCCAAAAAATTTACTACAGAATTCACTGAAATTATAAACACTCAACAGGTTTCGAAAAAGATCGAGCGATGAATGATCTATTATATGCATGATATTCGAAAAGAATAAAGGATATTATGTACCAATCTTCGATATTTTTTGGAACGTAACGACTATTTTTGTATGAACTTCTAATCTCGTATAACACGGATTTTATTTATGAAATAATAATTTTTAATTAATTATAATCGACTCGTATAATTATACACCTTGCGTAAAAAATATATATATTATACATTGAACGTCCCAGATGTAAAAATATACCATATGTCTTCAAGAGAAGCTAATGATGTGTAGCATCAAGGAGATCACGTATTAAATATAGAACCATTAATTGAATTTGCCTCAGAGTGACAGTATTTTTTTCAACACATATGCATCCATATACATAACTCTCGAGACGCCATATTTTTATTTTAAAACGCTCAATATTTTGAGATACGAAGTGATTTAGCAACAACGTGACATTGCAATACATTTGATGCATTTATTGTTCGCGTTATAACAAATATAATAAAATATAAGGTAGATAATAAAACAAATAGGAGTCGCATTGCACATGTGCTCCATTCTAAGATCTGCCACATTGTTTTTTTTGCACAAACGAAGTAGAGTTCATGGGTTACATATTGTATGGGCAATAACACCGTTTAGGGGAGAACGGGAATTTTAAGCATAATTTTGTTTTATTTAATACATCGTTTAACCTTAAAAACTCTCTCCTTGATCTAATACTGAATAACATTAATCAGCTTATTTTGTCGGTCACCTTAACACAATCAGTAATCTTATTAAAACAACATCTCTGTTGCTAATTGTACTCATTTCTAATTGATTGTACTAGAAATGCATTAATTTGCATTACAGTTTCTTGAGGTCAAAGCGTGTTTCAATGTGCCCTCAAACATATTACTTCGATGACTTGTTCTTATCGGCTCTGAACTATCATGAACTTATTTATGTGCAATAGATAACTACAATATATTGCAAAACGTTATAGATTATATTGAAAGCTCGATTTCCAGGACTATTATTTCACAATAATTCAATGCGGTGCATAATGACAATGTCTCCTCTTTATTCTGGAAAGGTTCATCGTGTATAAAGAATAGCAGCGTCTTCTTGCTGAATAAAAATAACTGAAGAGTTCAACAGACACATGTCATCATTTAATGGCGTAAAATGTGGTACCGCATGTTCATTTATATATTTTTTTCACCATTCTGGCTTTCGAAAAAAATGGTAACAATGCGTTAAAAATGACAGATTTAATGAAATATGACTCCAAGGATCGGGGCGTTAAAGCTCGAGGATTTAAAATTTCGAGACAGAAGGGGTGGCGACGACTTTTATTTTCTTTAAATCAACGCCACACATGTTCTAGAAAAGATGTACGCAATTATTACGAAGGTAAATGTATATGAATTTTAGAATACGCTCAATGCACGATGCAATTATGCGCATACTATGCAATTTTCGAACGGCATATTTAAAATAATTAAAAAATGCTTTTTATTTATGTTTTCTTAGCGTGTCACGTTACTCGAACATTTCTAACCCTTTATTTTTAATCTTTTTTTTGGCATTCTTCAACCCTATGTGTTAAGTGAAATTGAAATCGTCTGGTGCGTCTTATTTTTTTTCAAGCACAGATTTCATGTCGGGATAAAAAATATTCCACACATATATTTATAAATTACGAAATTAATCTTAAATATTTCTAAGATACGTGTATACGTCAAATATCAGCAAATTCGATGCTCTGCAAAATTTAATCTTGTTTTTGCATCATGAATTACAGCTTCTCAAAACATGGGTATACCTCGATTCATTTATTTAAAAAATTTCTACTAAATAAAGCATAATTATTATAATTATGTTGTTAATATTGTTCTTGTTTATTATTAATATACATATTAATAGATAACCAGTTATTTGGGACAAATCCTTAGGAATCGAAACCAAATAATAGTAATTTACTTTGCTCATCTGTGACACGATTCATATTAACACTCAAGGACCCGGTCCCGCGTTAGTGCGGAAATTTTCGTAAACAATTTCGTAAAAAAAAATATCGAAGATTGGTACATAATATCCTTTATTCTTTTTATTAAACAATCGACAAAATATACATTCAAATATTTATTGAAAAAAATCGAATATCATGCATATAATAGATCATTCATCGCTCGATCTTTTTCGAAATCTGTTGATCGAGTGTTTATAATTTCAGTGAATTCTGTAGTAAATTTTTTGGAAGATTATATATCAGTCGACCCAATTTTTTCTAATGATTTTCATTTTTTAATTTCAAATGATCTAATGAGAATCGCTTTTTAAAATTTTCAAACCATCCTCTACTAGCAGGAAAATTGGGATTGTTTTTTGAAAATTGGGAACAATTTTGAATAATGTTTTTGTCATTGCTATCCATATCGCAAGAGACCTTTCCATCTTTTCTATTATTACTGAGCGTGTATTCACAGTATTTTTCTTACTGATTACTGACGATTTTTTTTAAATCGTGTTATATAAAGTGTATTGTACAAAAATAATGCCATTAACACTCAGAGACCCGGTCCCGCGTTAGTGTGGAAATACGGTAAACACCCGCTCCCGCACTAGCGCGGGTTCACACGAAACATGTTATCTAATGCGCTACAAAAGGCTTTCTTTTAAAGTTTTACGACTCGGCAGTTTCATTCATTCTCTGCATACCCTTTATGGAAATATACTTGACATATGTATTTATTTATGGTTAAAAATTGTCAACTTGAAATAATAGATTATTTGGATCGAAAACTTTCCAGTACTTACACATCGACTGTAATGAATTTAGGTTTTCGTTTATCCATTCAACAAAATAACTTTTTTGGAATATTTATGTGGTACAACCCATCACATCCTTTATTACAAAGCTAAAATTACCCACACACTACATTAAGATATCTATATGTTTTTTATCGTCTAAAATACAATAAATCATCATTTTCACAGCTGGAAAATTTTATTTCTTATCTAAATATTCTAATAATCTAATATAAGTATACTATACGTATAATACTTCTTTTTTGACCAAATTATCTCCAATAGGAAAAAAGTTATTAAGCATTTTTTACAGAGCCGCGCAAAATCGCAAGATCGATAAAAAGATGCGGGTTTAGGTGTACGTTTCGCCTGAAAACAGCGGGTGCTTGAGTGTTAGTTGGGACAGTAAAATTAAATAAAAATTCAGCATGGTTTTATTGTTAGCCTAGGCACGCTGATGTGGTCCCATTTTGGAACCCCAAGTTTAAGATTTTTTTCCAATAACTCTTTTAATATAAATCCTACATGTCACAAACTTTTTAATTTGTCTAACGATGTCTAAAGAATAAATATTATAAATAATTATTGATCTTTTTTTTATCACAATTGCGCAAAAAAATTAAAACAGCATTATTCTGTACGGCATGGGGGCGATGTTTTTCTCGCTCGCATCCGATACTGCGCCAAGTGCGAGTGAAACGTAACACGTGCCGCGAGAATTTGACAGT
Organism: Philopotamus ludificatus; assembly: GCA_022495035.1. NCBI lineage: Eukaryota > Metazoa > Arthropoda > Insecta > Trichoptera > Philopotamidae > Philopotamus > Philopotamus ludificatus. The sequence continues at coordinate 49,375 of JAGXCT010034934.1, forward strand.
CGGTCTACCGGCGGCGTGTCCTAAGTCTGCGGCGGGACATTGCCGGGAGTGTGTTTTTATTTACGCGTCATATTGATTTGTAGAAAAATTTTGAAGAATATAATAAATAACTATTTTCATTCATAGAATAATCATTTTTTTTTAAAAAACTTTGGACACAATTCATTCCATTCCCACTCATTCGTGGACTAAAGTATCGCCTTCTGTAGACCATCATGGAGGGAAAAGTAAAAGCTCATCAAAAACAGACAATTATATGAAGAAAAAAAACAAGGAAACGTAGATCGCCTACGTCCGTAAAAGGTCAAGGCATCTGAAGAAGAAGTAAGTAAGCAATGATGGGTATCCAACATCCGGCAGACTACAATTAAATACGTGCAACGAATAAGGTGGTAACTAACATTTTTATTTTTATTTTCCATTATCCAAGTTTTTTTTATTACGTCAATTTGTCCTCTAAAAAAACTGATAAAACTAAAAAAGCACTCAGTAGAATAACGTGGTTTCAAGTGTTAACATGGTTGGGGAGGCGCCTGTTGTTCTCTGTGTTAGTGTATAAACGTGTAAGAGTGGAATAAAGTTATAGCTGCATTCGTAGACCACGTTTTTCATATTTTTTTTATTTATATAATATAGTTTGGTATTTTTTGATATTTAAATAAATTTCTTGTACTACTTTTGAATAATTTAATAAGTTTAAAATAGCTTTCATCCATATGTCCCAATTAAGCGGAATCAACTATATTTTTTTTATATTCAACCTGCATCGAGTGATCCAGAACTGTTGAAGATGAAATAAGTTAGTCTATGTAGCCCTGAACAGGAGTAGCATCACGAGAAAATACTATGTTAAAAACAATTAATAATTTAATCTACACTTTGACATGTACTGTGTTGATGAAAATGCAAATTTCGCACAATTAGATGCTATAAAAGGTTAGAAATCTCTCATTTGATTCAGACTACAAGTTTGGTCAAAGGGCTGTCAATAGCAGAACATTCATCATGAAGTTCGTCTTCATGGTGTGCCTGCTTTGTAAGTCGCATCAACCCGACTTAATTAATAATTGTTTAATAAAATATTAATCTTATTTCAACGTTTCAGTCGCAGCTGCTTTAGCCAACAGCCAAAAGAACAGCCATGGTCCAAATTTCAACGGCGGAGATGAAAGAGGATCTCAGAGTAAGTAGAATCATAAATGTGACATCTGTTTCGTTATACAATTTCGTGTTCTAATTCAATTTTTCTCCAAATCTAGCATGGAAGGATAATACCGTGTACCAATACAAAGTTTCTATGCGTACAATGACTTCACTGGGAGACCATGATGGTGAAGCCAGCGCAGAAAACTGGGCCGGTATGGAAATCAAATCAAGACTTACCATCCATGTCCAATCTGGAGGTCGTCTTGCTGGACGTCTGTCGGACACCAGCTACAGACACGTCCACAGCGAACTCTCAGGAGGTCCCCTCGGAGAGTTACCGAAGGTAATACAATTTGAATGCACACTTATCCCTAAAATAATTCGATAACTTATAATTCATACATTAATTATTCCAATCCACAGGGCGATAAGTCTCAATGGCATCAATATTCCAAAATCAACCGACCATTCGAAGTTCAGATGAGAAATGGATTGGTGAAAGAACTGTGGGTCAGCAAGGACATGAAGATGCAAGAAGAAAACTTGTTGAAGGGATTGCTCGGAAGTCTTCAGTACGATACCTCGCGCAGGAATTTGAAGAACAAAGATAACAGTTTCTTCGATGAACAAAACTCGAGCGGAGTTTTCAAGAAGATGGAACGCGAAGTTACCGGAGATTGCGAAGTAATTATAGAAATATTCCCTTTATTTTAATCCATATTTTTGAAATACTATTTCAAATATAACTTTCCTACAGGTACTTTACTCAATTTCTCCACTGCCCATGGACGATTTGCAACAACATCAAGAATTAGCACCGTTCGTGCAATTGGAAAAATTACTTCAACAAAACAAACACCAAAATTTGGTTAACATCGCCAAGACTAAAAACTATGCCAAATGCGATAAACGCGTTTCATACAACTTCGGAGTACCAGAAGGCGCCGATTCAGAAAACTTTGCACACTCTCCAAACAATTTCATGAGGGTTAGTAGTATATTAATTGCTAAATTATCAAATTATATTGAAGATATGTCTGATGGTGACGTTTAATCTTATAGAGATCGACCAATTATCGCATCATTGCCGACCGCGAAAACGGTACCATATATTCGACATATGGCGTCGACAAAATCTACTCCAACCCCATGATGTACAGCAAGGATCTGGGCATGGTTGTTAGCAGCACCCACATGGACCTCGAATCTGTTGAACATGGCGCTGGCCAATCAAAAGAATCCTCATCTCTGCGTTCTGCTGGCAGTCTCATTTACAGCATGGGCTCAAAGAAACATAACAAACAATCCGACTCGGAATCATCAATTGATGAGCAATCCAACCAACGATATGGGCAAAAAAACCAACAAAGACAAGGCGGTGAGAGAGGACGTCAAGTAGACTACGATAATGATGAGAGTTTAGATCAAGGATCACAAGGAGAAAGATCCCGTCGTACCCGCAGGTAATATATAACTTAATATTTTGTTTAAATTATTATATCTATAATTGGTAAGTTATACAAAAAAAAAATTTCAGATCCGTTCTCCCAGAAAGCATCTCCAGAAATCAACCCGAAGAAGGAAGCGAAAGTGGTAACAAAATTGACAAAAGTCAACAGTTTCCAAGTTTGGAAGGCTCGCGGAAATCCGCTTGGGATTCCAACGACAGCGAAGAGTCCCAAGGTTCGAAACCACGCTCTCACTCTGGCTCCCAGGGCTATCATCAAAGCTCTCGCTCTGACTCTGGTTCTGGCTCTAATTCTGCTTCCGATTCTGGTTCAGACTCAGCAGATAGTCACGATTCATGGATAAGTGAGTCCGATATGGAATCTGGTCCTCTGCCGCTCATCAACAGCGAGGAATTCAAAATGAACACCAAGAAGAACCCCGTTGATGTTTCAGTCGATATTGTAATCGAAATCGCTTCCGAAATTCAAGATCCTAATAACATGCCACGCGCCGATACACTCTCCAAAATCAACCATTTGGTCAACTGGGTAGCCACAATGAACGCCAAGGAATTGCAAGAGGCATCGAAGAAACTCAAATCAACCGTCTCATCCAAAGGCAAAGAAATCAAAGATGCAGCACAACGTATGTTCTTGGACGCGGTAACTCAATCCGGAACTAAAGCATCGTACACCTACATCAAAAACTTGATCACGAGAAAGGAGCTCCAAGGTGAAGCCGCTTCCCAAGTCGTCAGCGTAATGGTAAAATCCCTTCGTTATCCATCACAAACCTTAGTTACCGACTTATTTAGTTTGGCCTTCACACACCTCGTCCGCCAACAATCAGGCTTCAACTCCACCATCTTGATGGGCGTCTCCAATCTCATCAACAAAGCTTTCGTTAACAGGAAGACAATGCACAACTACTACCCAAGCCATTATACTGGCATGCCCAACACCGAAAGCTCCAAATTTGTGGTAGGCCAAGCTCTGAACACTTTGGACATGGAATTGAAAAAAGCAATCAAACAACGTGACGACCATAAAGCTCAAGTTTTCATCGCTGCCATCGGAAATCTCGGCCATCCAAGCATCTTGGAGGTTTTCAAACCTTATTTGGAACAGAAAGTTAGAACTACAAAGTTCTTGCGTCAACATATGGTATTGAGCTTGGGACAATTGGCTGAGGTATACGGCGAACAAACCAAATACACCTTGTTCAACATCTTCAAGAATGAAGGTGACGATTATGAGGTGCGAGTCGCTGCTATTTTGCAACTCGTCAAGTCTCATCCTTCGGCTGCTATGCTCCAACAAATGGCACAACAAAGTCACACAGATTCAAGCACTCAAGTACGTGCAGCAATCAAAACAGTTATCACATACGCCGCCGGATTAGACGAACGTGAAGAAAAATTCAGAAGATTGTAAGCTATAATTTTATTAGAATAATCCTGATAATAAACAAATCTGTTATTTTTATTTTGATGATTTTCAGAGCTCGTAATGCTAAAGCTGCCAAGGAAATGCTCACCGAAGAAGAATTCGGATACCAATTATCTGGAAAATATATGGATTATTTCTTTTCGGAAGAATACAACGTAGGTCGATTTTTCGGATTGGGATTAATCGGAAGCGATGATAGCGTCTTACACAAACATTTCTCGTTCACAGCGTGGGATAAACGTGGAGGATGGATGAAACCAAATAAAGTAAGTGAAAATCGATCATTTTGTAAGTACGAACGTATAAGTATGTGATATAATAACACTTTTGATTTGTTAGGTACAAGGAAGTATCTCAAGCATCAGTCAGCTTATCGAGCTCATTCAAAATAAATTGAAAGAAGCGTCTCAACAAGGATCCGTTTCTGGACAAACTTCATCGTCCAAATTCTCAGCCGAAAAAATTGCAAGCATCTTCAACATTAAGACCGATTCTAGAGAGGCTCTCCAAGCCAATTTATTAGTCCAGCTCATGAACCAAGAGAGATTCTTCGCCGTCGGACAAGACACGTTTGAAAATCTACCGCGCGATCTCCAAGCCGCATCCGAACATCTTCGCCAAGGCCAGTCCTTGAACTACACCAAGTTCTACAACCGCGATACAGTTGAAATTTTCGTTCCCACCATCACCGGTATGATGTACTACCACAAGTTCAGGAACCCCGTCTACATCCAATTGAACGGACGCGTACAAGCCAAGATCAATCCTCAACAAAACAAACACTTCGGCATGCCCGAAACCGTCAACGCCACAAGCAACGTTCATTTCGTCTTCGCCTCTGATTTCGACGGAAAAGTTGGATTCTATTGCCCGTTCGGCGACAAGTTCATGTCCGCTGGCGTCATCAGCAAATTCCAAGTGAACATCCCGGTCAGAATTAACGCCGACATCGACTTCGTCAACGGCGGTATGAAGTTTGAATTGAGCTCGTTGCACGGAAAGCAAGACGTAGAAATTTTACACAGGAGCCAGAAGAAATACACATCGATCCGCGAGGCCGAATCTACTCTCGTATCCTCCCAACACAAAGAGACCAAATTCATCCAAAATGCTCAGCCCACATACTCCAACAAATATTTCCTCGGTCAACAATCGATCGGCATGACATTCAGCGTCGAAAGCGAAAGTGACAGAAGATCCGACGAATCATCTTTCGGATGGTCTCCTGAACATTTAATGGACAACGTATATTACTTCTGGGTACAAAAGAGTCATCGTCGTCAACACTTATCCGTCAAATACAACCCAAGCGAATCACAAAACAACAAGATCATCGTCAATCTCAATTACGGTATGTACACATTTAAAATAAAGTATAAACATCATTTTAATGTATGACATTAAATTTAATCTGTGTATTGATTATTCAGATAATAACTATGGACATCGTCAACAACAACAACAACAGCAATCTCAAGCATGGGGATCCGCCGCTCAAGTCGCTCAATCGATCCCATCTGACCTCACTCCCGGAAGCAAAAATCGTCAACAGCAACTGTTACAAAAAGTTGCTTCGGGCATCACCAATGCTCGCGCTTCGCTTTTAGATATCGGAATTCAATTCTCAGGACAAAAGAAGGCTGAATTCTCAGCCACCATTGCAACTGCAAGCAGTCCAGTCGACGAGAAGGTGCAAGCAATCTTCTTCTTCGGAAAGACATCCCCCAACGGAAAACAATTCCAAATCAAGGCCGCCGTCGCCGGAAAGATGCCAAACGCTCCTATGCTCGATTTCCAAAAGGCACTCGACTTCAAAACCCACGCCGATTTTGACATCCAAGTAAACTATGGAGCACAACCACAATCCGGCTCTCAAATCGGAATCCATGTCAATATGGAGCAGAGCGAACAAAGAAGAGAATACATCCGCCAGACCAAATACGGTATCGCATGCAAAAAACAAATAACTCAAGGCAACTACCTGATGCGCGAATGCGAAAACGCGACAAACCAAGCCAACACCGTGGACGTCATGAGGATGTCTGTCTCATACCAAAACATCGACGAGGAGACCAGATATCTGGCTTATTCGATCTATTCCGCCGTCAAGTACTATGCCAACTCAAGAATTGAAGCAGACTGGTACAGAACTGGACAAGCCAACAAATTGGAGGTCGAAGCTAGGTTGTCTCCGGATTTGGAGGTATTGAACGTCGGCGTAGTAACACCCCACGCTCACATTCTCCTCAAAAACTTACCAGTCTCCGGCTATGCGTCAAAGGCCGCCTTTGCCATGAACCCGTTCATTCCCTCTTACATCGTGCTGGGCCACAATACCTTCGACGGCGAATTGACCCGTAAGTTTCACAAGCTCTGCGCGATCATTACTTGTAATGCTGAATATAACTAACAATTCGATATCATTTCAGCAACTTGCGCTTTGGATAAAAGCCTGATCAACACCTTCAGCGATAGGACATACGAATACAGCATCGGAAACTGCTGGCACGTGGCTGTCCAATCCGATTCGCTCAACCAACGACATGGATCTACTTCTCCCATGCACACCCGACAACAAACAGCCGTCCTCGTAAGACAGATTCAAGGACAAAAGGAAGTTCGCATTAATTACAGGTACGAATATAATAAAACGACATCCGCCAGTGAATAATTTGATGTAATATGTACTGTACTTATAATAATTCAGATCGGACAGAGGAGATGAAATCGAAGTCGATATGAAACACGACGGCAGCATCACCGTCAACGGAAAAGCGCACCCAATCCCCGCCGGAAAGATTGCTCAGGTTTGGACTAAAGATGGAGAATCCAGATTATTGACCGCCTACTACATGACAGGAAAAGAATTGAAGGTCGTCATCCACCAAGGCGCTCTTCAAATCATCAGCAACGGTCAACAGGTTCTTTTGGTCGGTTCGGAAGGATTACGCAACCACACCAGAGGCTTGTGCGGACGCATGGGAAACGACCGCCAACACGATCTTGCAACCCCAAACAACTGCTTCATGAAGGACGATCGTTATTTCGGAGCCAATTGGGCCATGCACCAAGATCAACAATGCGATCAACAAGTTAAACAGTTGGCGCAAGAATCCGAACGCAAAACTTGCATTCACAGATACGAACACAGCCCCTCAATCAAAACCGGACACCAAGACACTTCCGTCAGTGGTGCGAAGAACACCAAGAGTTACTCGAACAGCGACAGCTGCGGACTGCAGAAGATGACACAGGTCTACGAAGAGAGAGGCCAGATATGCATCACACTCGAACAACTCGAGGCGTGCAACGGTAATTGCCGTGAACAGCAAAAGTATCAGAGAAAAGTAAGTACAAAAACAAAATAGATTCAACTTTAAATGTTTAATCGACGAGCTCAATAAATCAAAATGTTATTCCACAGGTCGGCGTCGTATGCAGATCGGAAAAGAATTCTGAGTTCAGAGAAATGAGGAAATCAATTGAAGCCGGAGAAAATGTTCAATTGGACCAGAATAAATTCCAACAAAACGCACACGCCATCTTTATGGTACCCAAGAAATGCTAAATGATTTGAAGAAAAAAAATATTCAAAACAGACCATGGCTTATAATTATGCACTGTGATAAATGTTATAGATGCAAGTTTTATATATATATATGTAGATATGTAGATTAGTAGAATTTTTATTATGTAATTAAAAATTACAAAAAAAGTACCTTAAATAATTTATAAATAAATAGAAATTCAAATTATGCCATGTTTTAATTCTTCAACCGAAAATTGCAATCATTATTTACTAATAAAAACTAACATTTATTAATTTGAAATATACTGACGACATAGTAATTAAACCTTCTACAATATACGACATTTACAGGATGGTCTTCAGTAATGAGACTCAAAATTAATCAGCAGGTGACAAAAATAATTACTTAAGGTTATAATCATACAGCAAGCTATACATATAAAAACACACACACACCAAGCTACTAATATCAAATTAGGATTGATGATAGTATTTGGCAAATTCGCCAGTGTTTTAAAAGAAAGCAGATCTATCACGCCCGTGCTGCCATATAGCACTAAAAACCATAACCTTAACTTCTCGAATGCATAATGATACGATACGCTGGACTCAAGATAATATGCTAGTCAGATTTTCATTCGGAAGTGGACTTTTAGGAGAGTGGATATTTTAAATAAATATTATATAATTTATTGGAATGATGATGATACTTTCGCATGGTTTTACTATTTTTCACGTGCTCGTCATTGATGAAGTAGCCATCGTCCTTTCGGAGCACACCAAGAAGAACATTAGTTAGCTACGCAATCCTGGTGAAGGTTGATCCACATTAGTCTCAACATCGCACTTCTTAGCGATAGTCTAAAACAGCCACCAGGTTAGTAACGAGTTTCTTCGTTGCCACTACAGTTTGGGACCTGAAGGATGGGGCGAGTTTGTAGGGAGTGGTACGTGGTGGGAAACGGCTCTAGGAAAATTTGCGTCTGTATAGCTAGGAAGCCTGGTCAACCTAGCCTGAGATTGTCGCGTCTCTCGCCAATTACTGATGACAGAGACTCTAAGAAGTGTTTCTTGTTCCGGAATGGCGACCATGTTGACTCTCGTTAATTCGTAAGGTTACCCTTTTTTGGCCATGGAAATCCGGGACGTTATCCATTAGTAGCCATGCTGCCGCAAACATCTGTCTGCTGTCCCGTTCAGATATCGATGTCGCTTCTTTCCACCTTTTCTCCCATATTGTTATCGGGTTCCGGGCTAGGATGATCTGAATGACTGATGACCATGGGGATTTTCTTAATTTTAGACGGGAGGGTGTTGGAGGTTTTTGTTTATTATGTACAGTAATACCCCCGATAGTGCGAAAGTTGGAACCGCGTTATCGGGATAATGAAGGACATACAAAATTTATGGTTATGGAGATTTTGCAAAAAATATACAAATCTGCCAAAACTAAGAACAATGTAAAAAAAATATGAATCTTAGATGAAAGAAATATTCGGTTGCCATGCATGCGATCGCCGACATACACATAGATATCCGTGGCTGTCTAAGACTAGCGAGAATGGTGAGAACAGCTGAACACTCCGCAATACGATATAGATATAAAAGAGCGAGATCAACACACAGGCGCACCCAGCCAAACGGCATAGGGTTTACGGTCGAGCTATGCATGAATAGAATGCGCTCGCGTTATTTAGAGTGAATTCCGCGATTTATTTTGAAATTCGCGTTATCGGAACACGCGCTATAGGGGGTATTACTGTACTTCTTGTCGCTTCCTTAATATATTCCCTATACTTTTTTAAAGGCAGCTTTACGCCGTAAGTCTCCCAGCACTATTAATTATTATAACAAAATCAATCTTTAATTATAACAAAGAGTATATCACAAACGATGTCTTTAAATGATAGTACTGAGACGCAGAGGAGAAAAGAGACATCGATCGCAGTAAAAAGACGTCATTAAATAAGGAATTGAATACCTGTTGATCTGAAGAGAAATAAATTGAAGAATTATTCTGAATTTTATGTCATGATTTCAAAATAATGTAAAAAAAGTATAATAACTATCTATATGCGTCTACACTAGCAATATGCCATTGACTATATAAGTCAGAGCCAAGATAAAGCAACATTTTTTTATTTTTTTTTATTTTTTATAACCAATATTTATTAAAAGAACCTCAACAATTTTACATCATTAAAGAA